>JAPKLY010002300.1:0-26782 GCA_026898435.1 Prunella vulgaris | reverse complement strand
CAAATTCATCAGGGGTTTTGGGATCTAATCAAAACACTCAGATTGTCCCAACAATTTCCCCCTTTTTGATGATGCCAAAACCCTTAAGGAAATTCCTATTCATCTATACAATCAACTGACTTAGTCAGTTAGAACAACTCAGTACCACCTGACAAACTAGGTACTTAGTCTATAAGATGAAAACAAGGAATGGGTTAGTACAGTTCTTGATAAGGATTCAGAAAAGTAGATTCAGGAGTCAACAAGAAGTTGTACTCAGGAAAAGTAAATAACTTCATTGATTGATAAGAAAATACAAGTATCCTGAAGCTATTACAAAATTTCTGAACAACTAGCTCCTGATCTAGTCTTCATCCTTATTCCAAGCAGTCAGTGGAATCTCGTACATCTCCAATACCCAGTTCAGGACCTGCTTTATCCTGTTCCGATCAGCAATGGCCCCGACAGCTCGTCCTACCCTGACGACTTCTTCAGATATTGCTTTCCGGTCCAGTTGCTTGGAGTTCCTAAAGAGTGGAGGAGGGTACTTGATGAATTCCGGAGGAGCGATCTCGACACCTTCAATGTCAGCATGCCTGATGATATCAGCCCAGAGATCAGGATGCTCTTGTGCCATCCAGAGATGGAGTATGACGTCTTTTTCTTCAGTTAGATCGTCCCATAGCCCCACCACATAGAATAGGTAGGCCCACCTATTCCGGATCTGAATCCATACCTCCAACAGCTCTATAGGAATGAAGTCTTCCACAAACTTCAGAGGAGGGCTTTGATCTGAACTGACCACCAAATTCCTCTGAGTCTTCATCCGAGATCCAGAAGTTACAAACTTTTTCTTCTGAACCTGCGAAGTCAGATACTCATTGGACTCTTTCAAGCGCTGGATCTGACTGAGGAGCGAAATCTCCTTCATCTTTGCTATCTTTTCAGCTTCAGTCATCACCATTTTCTTCTGAGTGGTCAGTCCAGTTTGCATTTGCTCCTCCATTTCCTTGTACAAAGGCTCCAGAGCGGGGTCCTCAGACGACCTCAATCTTTTCGGCTCTGAACCTTCAGCAGCTTCGATGGCAGCGACGGACCTTGTCCTCTTTCTTTCCGCCGCTATCAGTTCAGTGGGGAAGTTTTTCTTCTTTGCTTTACCAGTAATGGCAATCTGCTTCTTCCCTTCTTCCCCCTTTTTGGCATCATCGTCATTTATCCGTTTGACAACTTCATCCACTGACTCCGCCAATAGTGTAAACTGACCATCCATCTCAGTCTGCTTTCCCTGCAATTGTCCAATCTGCCTGGCCATCCCTCTCAGGCCAACACTTAGCTTGTCGACGGCTAAATTGTGCTCAGCTTTTAGCCATCCTTCAAAGCTCATCATCCGATTGTTCAGGGCAGTGGCAATTGCATCCTTCTCCTGTTCAGACATTTCATTCAGCAGTTCCTCTTTCAGTTCAGCTTTCAGTTTGGCCAACTTTTCATCAACCAGTTGATCAACTTTTTCAGACAATTGTTGATCAAGAAAAGTGGCAAGCTTAGTCTCCTGCTGAGTCTGTACATCTGAGACCATCTGATTGCTGCTTTGTATGGCACTTTTAGCTTGCTCGGAGATAGCAGTAAGATCCACTGAATGTTGTGTTCTTACTTCTCCAAGAAGATCGATTGCAGCATGCATATCAGTGGCCATATTATTTAGGTCACGGTCCAGGTTGTTCACTTTCTTGTTCAGAGTCTCAGAATTTGTACCAACCCTACTTGCTTTTCGCTCAACGAGAATCACCCTCCTGTGCAGATTGCCAAGAGCTCGTGAGGAATTCTGAAGATATAGAGATTCGGGTGAGGTCCCTTTTCCTCTGACTCGGACCATGCCTGGTGGACCCTCTCCTGAAGCCTCCGCAATCCCGGGTCCCAGGATTGCTTCATCGGCCGGTGCACTGACTCCCTCAGTGCCACCTTGCTGATCATCATCAGCAATCTCCACAACCTCCAACTCAGTTTCCTTCTCCCCTTCCTGCTCTCCCTCAGCTTTCTGAATCTCAGGCTCAGGATAAGTTCGGAGGACTGTTTTGATAAAATCCACCATCTTAATCAATTGTTGTAGAGAGTTCACACCAAAATGATCAAAGAGGGCGGCTTCTAACTCTGCAATGCAGTCCCATCCTCTGGACTCTCCTAGCTGACTGAGCTCAGACTATGTAGCGTTTCTGATCATGGCAAAAGTGCGGAGTTGCACCACTGCCTCCTTCTGAGCTTCAGAGAGGTCAGGAAACCTTCTCTCCACCATTTCAGCTGCCTCTCCCCTTGCTACAATCTCAAAATCTGATAGGTCGTTCATATCGGGCGCAGGGAACGGCCACAGGGCTTCAGCCTGAACTGGTTCAGCAGCCTCCTGCTCATCTCCTCCTTCCTGAGTAGGTTCCCCCTCATCTTTCTTCACACTCTGATAGGTTGCGGCAATGTTGAGAATCAGTTGATCAGGATCAGGTGATGCAACATCTGGAACAGACGTAATGGGAGTAATTTCAAGCGCGGCCTGAGCCGGTTCCCTCTCCGGAGTTGCATGCTGAACAGCTTCTTCAGCAGCTCTCTCTTCCACAACCTTTTTCTCTCGCTCTTCCATGAGCTTTTTCTCTCGCTCAGCTGACCCTGAATAAAGAAATTTCAGTTTTTGTTGCTTGGGTCCTGAGGGTTTAGATTTATCCTCCGCAGGCTTTGCTGTATCGGACTCTGAAGACTTGCCTGCCTGAGCCTTGACTCTTTCAGTCATGCTCGCCTGGGTCTTCTTCTTCTGAGTCCGTGGTCTTCTCCTGGTGCCAGCATCACTGGAATAAGCTCTGAAGAGGTCAGTTTTGGGTGGAAGCTCGAGGGACTGGGCCTGATCTACGTCCCCGAGGTCCAGGGTCTCCAAAATCAGTGAGATTTTGGTGCCAAAATGCATCTTGGCCTCGAACGTAGCCTGACCCTCAGGCGAATACTTTATTTTGTTGGTCTCAGCCACCAGCAATTGGAGAAAGTATTCCTCCCAATCAAAATTATGAATTGAGGCGTCCGAGATGGCCATCATTGTGTACAGTTTTGACCTGGAGATCTGCTCCAATCCTCCGGCAATCCCCATCACTCCTTGACTTGTCAGATCAAAGAAGTGTCTATTCTCTGTTCTCAGGACAGATTTGTACAGACCAGATTTCAGAACCACAGCCCCATTGCAAAGGGACTGGAGATAGTCCTTCTCGTTTCCAAACCCATAGTCCACTGGGCTTCGTCCTGTATGAGGAAGATTCAGAACCTCTCTGATCTTCTGCCTGAGGTTGAGAGTGACCCATCTCCTGGTCATCTCTTCCTCGCCATCCTTCCCCTTCACACATGAAGAAAGGGGTATACATGTCTCCCACTCCTGGGAGTCCTTGTTCTGCGCCATCTTCAGGTAGAAGGCAGCAACAAGTCTCGGGTGGAGTCTCTGTGGTCTGGCTGTAATGAATTGCAGAAGACCTGCATTTTTGTATAATTCTCGCACAGGCAAAATATCCGGGTGATTAGAAGAAAAATCCCCAAAGGGTTCATAATGAATTTCATTTCTTAAGTGGAAAAGATTTCCAAAGAAAGAATATGCAGATGGAGTAGCCATGGAAATAAGTTTGAAGATTTGAAGAGAATCGGGTTTTAGAGAAAATATGTTAGGAAAATATTGGGTGCATAAAAGTTTTAATAGCACAATCTTCCCATATTTATACAAAAATTCGGTTTGAATCGGATGGCTCAGAAAGTAATAACTTATGGGATTCAATGATTAAGATCAAAACTCAAAAAGTATGTAGACTCTTCGGTTTTTCAAAAGTAATTGGTCAAACTTTATCGAAAACTATTCCCGCCCACAGTGCATTAAATGTTCATTAGAGCATGTCCGTATTTAATTCAAATAAATTGTATTAAATAATAACCGAATATTAAAACGAATGGCTGGGATCATTTGACAAATTAAATTGATTTGACAATACAACAAACAGTATAAGGATAATGCACGCAAGGTCAGATGACTAGATAAAAATCAGGAAACATACCAGTCAGTCAGATTTGTATTCTGACTGATACCACTTATTGCACTATCAGGGTGACAAGCCCTGAGTTCTGTGTCCTGAAGCTTAGTCAGTCTATACTGATCATCCTTTTTATACTGAATGTTCCCCCTACAACCATTCACATTCTCTCTGAGATTCCTTTATCCTGAGTCCAAAATAGTTATTCCCCTTGACCTTATGCATTTTGATCAGAGATTCAGATAGAATCTCCTAAGCCTGGGTCAAGTAGTCCTAACTCTACTGATAACTCAACAAACCTGGTTTCAGGCAAAGCCTTAGTCAGGATGTCAGCTCTCTGTTTTTCAGTAGGGACTCTCTCCATCCTGATGTCCTTCTTCTCAACATGATCTCTGATAAAATGATGCCTGATGTCTACATGCTTACACCTTGTATGTAAGACTGGGTTTTGGGATATGGCAATGGCACTATTATTGTCACAATAGATTGGGACTTCAGTGGCCTCTATTTGGTAGTCTCTCAGTTGTTATTTTAGCCAAAGGATCTGAGAACAACAACTGCCTGTTGCCATATACTCAGCCTTAGTAGTAGACGTTGCAACACTGGTTTGCTTCTTAGAAAACCAAGAGATCAGTTTACTCCCTAGAAACTGACATGTGCCTGTAGTTGATTTCCTATCAAGTCTACAGCCTCCATAATCAGCATCTGAATAGCCAGTCAGTTCTAGGTTGTCATCAGAGGGATACCAAAGTCCTAGATTGACTGTACCTCTTAGGTATTTTAGTATCTTTTTGGCACTCTCTAGATGACTCTTCTTTGGATCAGACTGATACCTTGCACAAACTCCAACTGCATAAGTGATGTCAGGACGACTAGCAGTCAGGTACAATAAAGATCCTATCAGTGCTCTATATTCAGTCTGATTTACTGAGACTCCTTCTTTGTCAGGATCCAGCATCTCATTCGTGTTCATGGGAATACGTGAGACTTTTCTGGACTGAACTCCGAATTTCTAAATCAAGTCCCTCGCATACTTGGACTGATTTATGAAGATTCCGGAGTCAGTTTGCCTGACTTGGAGACCCAGAAAGAAATTCATTTCTCCCATCATTGACATCTCAAATTTCCCAGTCACCAGCTTGGAGAATTTCTCACAAAGCTTCAGATTAGGAGATCCAAAAATTATGTCATCCACATAAATCTGAACCAAGAGAATGTCCTCCCCTTCGGAAATCCGGAAGAGGGTCATGTCCACTGTTCCTTTCACGAACCCGTGGTCTATCAGGAATTGGGATAATGTATCATACCAAGCTCTCGGAGCTTGCTTCAGGCCATAAAAAGCTTTCTTCAGGTGATATACCTTGTTACCAACTTCGAATCTAGGAGGTTGCTCAACATACACCTCTTCATTCAGTACACCATTCAGAAAAGCACTCTTTACGTCCATCTGATACACTTTGAATTTCCTGAATGTTGCATAAGCCAGAAACAACCTGATTACTTCCAATCTTGCGACTGGAGCAAAGGTCTCATCATAGTCGATACCCTCGGCCTGAGAGTAACCATTTGCTACTAGTCTGACCTTATTCCTGACAACAACATTCTTTTCATCCCTCTTGTTCTTGAAGACCCACTTGGTGCCAATAATATGTTGACGCCTAGGTCTCTCAACTAACTCCCAAACCTGATTCCGCTCACACTGATTGAGCTCATCCTGCATGGCTAGGATCCAGTTGGGATCAGCTAGAGCTTCTTCTATGCTTGTAGGTTCCTGATCACTCAGGAAGCAACAAAACATAGCGCTTTTGCCAAAGGACAACCTCGTCCTGACCCCCTCATTGATATCACCAATGATATCAGCCAATGAGTGATCATCTAGCCACCGCCTCCTGCTGACTGGAGCACTGGGAGCTACTGATGTTCCATTGCCTGATCCTGAAACATCAGTCTCGACAATAATAGGCAAAGAAGCGGAACGAGCAAGAACAGGGGATACTGAGTCATTACCTGAGGGTTGACCAATATCAAAGAAATTGTTTCCCCCTACAGTGTTGGACTCAGTAACTGTCTCAGGTGCAGAAGCATCATCACCGACAGTACGTACCTCAGGTTGAGTCTGTCCTTCCGTCTGAGACTCAACATTTTCCGAGGCAGGGGCATGCTGAGGGTTGGCCTGAAGTCCATCCTGATCTTCATCATCATCATCCCATCCCTTGGGAGCACTGACAAGTTTGATCTTGAATTCAGGATTCTTCAGACTCAGTCTTGTTACCCTTTTGGTAATTCCCTCAGTGTCAGGACTTGGAACCTGTTTCCTATGCACTGATGCAGCCTCATCAAACACAACATGAGATGTTTCCTCCACACAAAGGGTCTGACAGTTATACACCCTGAAGGCTTTACTGACTGAGGAGTATCCTAAGAAAACTCCCTCATCAGATTTGCTGTCAAAGGCTTTCAGCTGGTCTTTCCCATTGTTCAGGATGAAACACTTACACCAAAAAATATGGAAATAAGAGATGCGAGGCTTCCTCTTGTTCCAAGTTTCATAGGGTGTCTGAGCATGTTGTTTGTTCAGCATAGATCGGTTCTGAGTGTAGCAAGCAGTGTTGATTGCTTCAGCCCATTACTTCTTGGGCAGTCCTGATTCATCCAACATAGTCCTGGCAGCTTCCTTCAGGGTTCGATTCCTTCTTTCAGCTACCCTATTCTACTGAGTGGTCCTAGCTGCAGAAGTCTCATGAGCTATACCATGGTTAGTACAGAAGTCAGTCATAATAGAGTTTATAAACTCGGTTCCTCGATCTGATCGGATCCTGACTATGCTCTAACCCTGTTCAGTACTCAATTGCTTGAGTAACTCTGGAAGCTTGACCTGAGTCTCCTTTTTGTTCAACAAGAAAATAACACATGTGTACCTGGAATAATCATCAACAACAACAAGGGTATATTTCCTACCATTTATGCTGACAGGAGTAACTGGACCAAAGAGATCCATGTGTAGGAGCTGAAGCACTCTGTCAGTTGAGAAGGCTTCCTTCACTTTGAATGAGGCTTTGGTTTGCTTGCCTTCCTGACATGCTCCGCACATGTGGTCTTTGCTAAAAACTTCATTAGGCAGACCATCTACAAGAGAGAGTCTAGAGATTTTGTTAATAATCTTGAAGTTTAAGTGACTCAGACGTTTATGCCAAAGCCAACTAAGCTCAGAGGAGCTCTTAGCGACCAGACAGGTTTCAGGAGGGCTGCTCTTGAAGTCAGCAAAATATACATTGCCCCTCCTTTTACCTGTAATCAGAACCTGTAGTGTAGATTTGTCCTTCACAAGACACATGTTAGATGTAAATTCTACACTATATCCTCGGTCACAGAACTGACTAACCGAGAGTAAGTTATGTCTCAGTCCCTCAACATATGATACATTCAGTACACGGACAGAGTTAATAACAAGGGTTCCGAATCCTCTGGTGAAACCCTTAGAGTTATCACCAAAGGTTACCTGCGGGCCTTCCTGAGCTACATAATCCTGAAGGAGATCATGAAATCCGGTCATGTGCCTGGAACATCCTGAGTCCAAGTACCAGTCCTTCATCAGATCGTCCTTCCTCTTCTTGTAGCCCGCAGTGACCTGAAAAGAATCAGGCCTCAGGTACCCATCTCGTATTGGGTCCTACTGGGTCAGCCATACCCTTCGGGATCCAGATTTGTTTAACAATTCTGATAGCATCAGAAGCGTAAACATGTTTCCCTGAAATAGCAACATACACAGTTCTCTTCTTCCTTTGTGCCTGGGAAGTTGAGGGTGTATGGGTGTCAGCCTGAGATACAAGAGCCCTATATTGATTTCTGGGGGTGGACCTACTGTTCCTTCTTGGCCTGGGTGCATTGGGCTGAGTTTGATCCCTAGAAGGAGCAGCTCGGGCCTGACCTTTTGGCACTTGAGGTCTAGCCTGAGTGTTTCTGGAGTCAGGTCTCCTTTGCCTTACAGAGGCCACCTGGTTTGTCCTTCTCCTTTGAGGATTAGGACGCTCCTGATGGGCTCTGTGCCTTGTCTGAGAAATTTGGACCTCAGTAGTCCTTTGCCTTGCCTGAGGCCTCCTCTGTCCTGAGTTTCTTCTGCTCTGAACATTTCTAGGCTGGGCCTGAGAAGTGCTGGGAGCAGAATTTTTTCCAGATTTAGGATTCCTAGGCTGAGCCTTGGATTTCCCTTGATCTGTCTTTCCTGACTCAGGATGAGGAGCCTTGGCCTTTCCCTTAGGTTTTGGCCTAGATTCCTCAGTCCTTTGCCTGACAGGTTCAACTGGCATTTTCTCCTTCCCTTTGCCTTTATTCTGATGAGCAACACTTGAGCTCTTGTCATCAGTTAGGGCAGGGACAAACTTCTTCTGAGAGTTGCTCCCTGAAGCACCTCTCTTCTTCTTGCCCTTTGGGTCTTTTGAGGCATCATAGCCTAACCCAGCTTTAGCACCATTATTCAGCTTAGAGAAACTTGTCAGCTCATCAACCACTTGGGTAGATGTGTATAACTTCTTCAGCTTAACTTCAAGATACCCATTTGTTTCTTTCAGGGCCTCAATTTCAGAGGTGTATTGAAGCACCAACTCTTCATGAGCTTTCTCCTTTGAGATCAGCTCAAGATCCCAAGCAGTTTGCTCAGCACAAATGCGAGCTTGCCACTCAGTTTCGAACATCACTCTCAGAGCAATTCGCTTTATCATCAGTTGTTCCTGAGCAAGGAACAGATCCGTGTCACAAGTCTCAATCAGCGAGCTGATTACACCCTTCAGTCTTTCTACCTCCAGTGGAGCTTCATCATGCTTGTTCCGAGCATGAAGTAGCTCTTCCTGAAGATGTACTAATCTGAGGGCTTCTTCAGTATCTCTTACTCTGAGAGACTCAGTTAACCGATCGTTCTCCTCACTCAGATGTGCATTCACATCCACTGTGTGAGTAAGAGTCTCCTGCAGCCTTGAGAAGTCAACCATCAATTTCTCTAGGGCGAGCTGAAGGTCGAGTTCTCCTGCTGAATCTGAGCTAAGCTCAGGTGCGTGATCAGGAGAAGAGGCAGAAGAACATACCTCGTCATCTGCCATCAGGCAGAGGTCATCATACTCTTCATCGGAGAAGAGTTCAGGGGACCGGCGTCCTGGGCCATCTGAATCTGAGGAATCCTCAGCAAGCAACGCTCTCCGGTCTGATGCTCTGAGCTCTCTCTTGGGTCTCCGATCCTCTCGCTCACGAGCACTGAGCTCCGGACAATCATACTGATAATGTCCGGTCTTTTTACAGTGGTAGCACTGATCTACATCAGAAGCAAACTTCTTGTCAGTGTACCTTTTATCAGATGACTCCCTCCTGCTCCCTGATGATCGTTCAGGTTTGGAGCTGGATCTTCTGGGCACATCATCTCTCTTCTTCTCATCTCTTCATCGCTCAGGCTCGTTGCGATCCCTCCTGGAATCTGAACCCCTCCTTTCTTCTCTTCGGGGGCTTGATCTCCTGGGGCTGGAGTACCTGCGATCACGGGTGTCAGTATAAAATTTCTTATACCTTCCGAATCGAGAGTTCAGTTTCTCGAAGTGCCTCGCCATCAGGCTGTACTCCAAGGCTAGCTCATCTTTGTTCATGTCCTTCAGAGACTTGGAGCCAGATCCAGCCTCAGGCTCAGGAGTAACTTTAAGAACCACGCTCTTTTCCTTTTCAGGTGTCTTCTCCTCACTAACTTCCTCACTGACAACACCCATCTTCTTCCTCTTATCGAGGTCAAATTCCAGAGCCTTTAACTCTGAGAATAGATGAGAGTGAGTAATGTTTGTAGGATCCTGAGTGTTTTTCAACAAGATTACTCCTGTGTCCCATCTTTCAGGGAGACAATTTAGGATTTTAGAAGACACCTCCCTCTTGGGAAACTCCTTCCCAAGGGTTGCTAGCTCGTTCAGCATCTTAATGAACCGAGCTTCCATCTGATCGATGGATTCACCCTCTAACATTCTGAAGGCCTCAAACTTCCTGATAGCAAGATCTCTCTTGTTCTCCTTGATCTTTTCTGATCCCTCACTCATTTCCCTCAAGGTATCCCAGATCTCCTTAGCTGTCCTCAGGTGCATGAGTCTGACCAAATTCTTGTAAGAAATGGTGTGGAGTATAATGTTCTTAGCAACATTATCCAGTCCGATTTGCTTAATCTGATCAGAATTAAGCGCGGACCTCTCCACCTCTTCATCTCCGGCGGCTGGAACAGGTACATTGCCAGCAACAGGCCAGGTCGTCTGAAGATTTCTCATAAATCTGATCGGGCCATGCTCAATCACCTGTGGCATCTGATCATGGATAGAGTAGAGATGTGCAAGTACCCTGAATTTCCAATAATCATAGTTGTCAATAGAGAATTCAGGAAGATGGCCTTCGAGGCGTTTAGAACCGGATGCCATGGTATGCATTTTTTCAGAAACAAGATCTATTCAGTAGACCACCAAAAGTTTCTCCTGAGAAACTGTTGGTAAACAAAGTCAGTGATCTTTTGAACCACTGCTCTGATACCACTTGTTGGTCCCAAAATGAGTATAATCAGTGTATGGGGGGGGAATACACTGATGTCAGATTTTTCTGAAAGACTCAGAAAAATGCTCTAACACTCTCAGTCAGGATTTCCTGAAGTACTCAGTATGCTGAAGGTCCACAAGGGCAGCATGGACAGTTCAGTAACGAGTCAGATAAGCTGAGCGTGAGTAAAGTGCTTGGAAGCTCAGTAGAGATAACAAACCTACTGACAGCTTGGAAGCTAGTCAGTTGGACCACTATATCAGTGAGCCAGAGTGAGTGCGGAAAGTGAGCCCTTAGATTCTACTCGTTTTAGTTTCTGAAAACATTTTCTCTGAGTTTGCTTAGTAAACTGGTGGTTAAGGCTGAGTGCACAGTATTAAGATTCAGGATGATTGATTCAGTCCTGAATAGAAAAATGATGCAGAATGTTCAGTTTATTATGATGACAGTTATGATCCTGAACAGAACAGTAAATCAGCACACATGGGACTTTTTAACGTGGTTCGGAGATAACCAACTCCTACGTCCACGACCTGATTTAGCAGGAAGCTATCCTCAAAACCCTGAGGATAGGTACTTGGGTTTTACGTGCCAAGGGACACGAGTTGCCAACTTCCTCTCTTAGGAACTGACCCCTGGGCGTTTTACAAGTCCCAGTCCTTCTAACCAACCAATCTCACACCTTGAGTGGTTTGGTATTCTGGTTTCCAACTAAGACAGCTCTAGCAATACAAAACAATGCTAAATAATAGAGCTATCGATCTAAGCAAATACAGAGTGAATCCTACTACAACACTAGGGAAATTTAATTGCAGAGTGTTGTTTATAGTATGCTTTGAAAGCTTGGATTCTTGAGAGTTTTCTCTTGGAAATTTCCCGTTAGCCTTGAATGGGTGCAAGGCTCTCCATATTTATAGGTAAGATTCAAAATAGATCCGTTGGAGGAGATCAAATCAAATCTTTCCTATTTTAGGTAGATTGCAGGCTAGAAATATTGTTTGACCTACCCGCCATGCTTATTCTGGCAAGTTGTCACATCACCTGCAACTTTTGAGACGCATTAAATGTCGCATTAAATGCTGCGGGGACTCCGTACATACGTGTCGAAAGATAATTGGCTCTCCGCTCTAACGGCTAGTTGATTTTCAGACATTTGTCCTTCCTCGTACATTCAATACTCTGAGTCTCTTGTTAACTACTCAGTCTGAACGTGTGTCTTAATGGAGTCTTACTGACATTCTTTTTGTCTCTTGTCCCATAGCATAAATAACCTTTTGCTTTGGACTTACATGATTCAGGTGATCTGAACCAAGACCTAAGTCAGGTCTTAAGTGCATTCAACACAACCTGATAGGTTATTTAGCCCAGTATGTGTAATCTTTTTGCTCTGGACTTACATGATTCAGGTAAACTTAACCAAGACCTAAGTCAGGTCTTAAGTGCATTCAGCACAGCCTGATAGGTAACACTTACTCTTCACTGACTAAGTTCTGTCCTGAGTATGCTTAGTGTACTCAGTAGAAGCATCAGCCAATGGTACTTCAGGATAGTCTTCAGGATGGATCTGCAGGCTTCGTTCTTCAGCTTCAGTACAGACAGTCTTTAGCAGAACTGACTCTGACTTCTTCAGGATGGATTGCACATCAGACTTCAGTAAATTGGGTCGACTCCAATATTCTTCAGTGTTCAGCATGGTCCTCCTGTACTGAATTCCTAACCTAACTATCCTGAATTATTTTATCCTGAACAACTATACTTAGGCAAATTCATCAGGGGTTTTGGGATATAATCAAAACACTCAGATTGTCCCAACAACTTGTTTGAAAGTCTAAAGGAACTTTTCAAAAGTATTCTACGTGCTCAAAGTTATATCTTCATATTGAAATCACTTGATTGTTAGATTTCTATTGAGTTATCCAAGATAACCAAGAATAACTCTAGTATTTTTATCTAAAGTGGAATCCCGAAGCTCTAGTATTTTGTTACTCTATTGAAACCTCTCAACTAGTTTATATATTTTTCTTCCAAATCTCCCTGTGGTTCGACACTCGGTCTCCCGAGAAATTTTATTACTTGAAATCAACCTACACTTGGGTACGTAACTCTCAAGGAGCTATCAGAGTACTAAAGTATATCTTGTACACGTGACGTATGTGCTATAAAAAAGTGTTAAATGTGGCTAAGTACGTGTCATATGTGGAGCAGTAGGGTATTAATTATATTACATATACACAACTAATGTGCTACTAAAGTACTAAATGTGGTTAAGTACGTGACGCATGTGGAGCACAAGAGTAATGAACATATCTTGAATACATGATGAATGTGCTATATTAGAGCAATGAATGTGTCTTAAGTACGTGTCGTGTGTGGAGTACTAAAGTATTAAGCATATCTATTACACATGATGAATGTGCTATATATATATATATTAAAGTATTAAATGTGATCAAGTACATGTATGTGGAGTACTAAAGTGATAAGCATATCTTGTACGCATGACAAATGTATTTTATTAAAACATTAAATGTGACTAAGTACATGTAGAATGTGGAGCGCTAAAGTAATTAGTATATCTTGTATGCATGACTTGTTAGTCCCTGAGAAGACTTTGAGTCTTCTGTTTTTCAAAGTTAGCTGATTGTAGATCAGCCGAGTGTGTAGTGAGTTTGTGCGGAAGCGTTTTTATATAAAATCTCTTTTTAATTAGTGCAATAAATAAGAGAAAATGAAATAAAGCAAGTAAAAACACATGATTTATAGTGGTCCAGACCAATTTGACCTACATCCACTCTCCTCTATCCAACTTGGTATAGACGGGCTGTCTACTCACTTACTGTTTTTCTTACTTACAAATGTTGATTTAACGGGTTCAACTCCCTGACAACATTTTTCTTACACCTTTCTTTCAATGGTAGAAAAGGGTAAGGAATAATATCCAACGAATCAAACTTCTATAAAGTTGAATATGTATTTATGAAGCTCTTGAGTGTGAATATATTTCTGTAGAGTTTTGTCTTGTTCTTTGCGTGTGTTCTCTCTATTTTTAACTCTAGGAATGCACTCCTATTTATAGGGTTCAAACTAGCCGTTGGAAGGGCAAAATTTGAAATCATATAATAACCCAATCAATCAATCATCCTGATTAATTGATTCTTGACATGATTGGACTGCTTCTTTCCTTCTTGAGGTAGATATGATTTTCTTGAATCTCTCCAATCTTTAGTCAACTTTCTCATAAACTCAAATTCTGATATTATTCCATAAATAACTCTTCAAAACCTTCTTGTAAAGTTCTGTGAGCATCAGCAGACTTTTGGTCTCCTCATTCGGGTCTTTTGAAATATGCTTCTCAGCTAGTATAGCCTTCTGGTTTGTTGGAACATGTCTTCTAGGATGTCCTATGGGATGTCCTCTTCTGATGCAGGCTTTAGGAGGTCTTTTGATCCTGATTTTCAGCTGGCCTTCTCTTCTGAACCTCAGTTGAACTTCTCTTCTGGACCTCAGCTAAACTTCTCCTCTGATCCCTATCTCAGTTGACTTCCCAAGGTCAGCTGGTTTTATCATCATTAAAACATAAAGAGATTTTTTCCAACAATGAAAAATGCGCTATAAAAAGTGTCAAATATGTTTTATGTACATGATGTACGTGGACTACAAAAGTGTTAAGAGTACCTTTTATGCATGATAAATATGTCTTGAGTACACATCTTATGTGATACAATAGAGTATTGAATATGTCTTGGGTGCATGTCTTATGTGATATATGTTAGATTTATACTAGAAAGTATGCTTTTACTTTGTATAACTAAACTGAATCTTTGAGCTTTATCTGAAATAAATCTTTATTCACTGCGCTTTAGATAATATGAATGTTATTTATCTATTGCAATCCGTTCAAATATAATATTACAAGTTACACTATAAATAAATGTGGTGATGCCCGGATAACTCACAGCAAGATTACATTATCAGTGTCTTGTATCAAGTACTAAATTCACAACCTAGATGAGATTTGAACACCCCATCGGTAAACGGTTGATGTGTAGATCCCAGATTGACTTATCTTGACCAAGGGATTACACTAGTGCATGATGATGCATTGAACAGGACCTATAGAGAGGTAATTCTTCAGTACTGATTTATGGGATGAAGAATTAGACCTCAGTGGTCATTTATTTCTAAACATATGTCCCTTAAACTGGACTTTGTGTAATCCGTGCATGCCGCTTTAATTTATTATGGGTAGAGAGTCAATGAGACTCAATACTTTGCATCTTGAGCGACACCATTGAGAACATGATAGTTGCTAAGATTTAATACAGAGGAACGTGTGCTTGGAGAGTCTTGCATGATTAGTCCCCTTGGTGGGCTCTAAACGTTTGTCATACTAAATCTTGCAAGTGGAATTTGTTTCCGGTATGATGATAAAGAAGAGTTGCCCTTACTATAAGATTAAGATGTTAAATTAATTAAAGCGTTCAATGGCTTAATTAATTAACGGACAAGAGAAAATTAAACACGGGAAATAATTATCGGGAGCCATATGATTGTAATATGTATTAAGATGGATAGTGCAACATTAATCTTATAGTGGATTGAGATTAATGTTAATGGGTTGAATGACATTGGACTCAATGTTAGAATTCAAGGCCCATTAGGAGGTCCAATCTTAATTCTCCTAAAGACCACTCAAGCAGCCCAATTAAATGTCATCAATGAACAAGGTGATTAAAATAAAAGAAATTTCTTGAGCCCATTGTTTTATTATATTCAAAAATAATTATATATTAAATAATGAGAGTATTTTATGGAAAAAAGATATGTATTTTGAATACAAGAATATCTAATAAAATCTTGAACTCATTGAATTAAATATAAAGAATATAATTTTTGAAAATTACATCATTAAAAATATCAAGAATAGAATATTTGATATTCAAGATTATCAAGATTTATATATTTAATATTCAAGATATTCAAGATCTTGTATTCTCATTATTAATATGAGATGAAACAAGACTTCATATCATTCATTATAAGAGTTATAATTCTCGAAAATTATAGGCTTGTGGGCAACAAAAATATTCTTTTTCCTTGTCTTGAAATTATTCGTGTGGTCTCCCACTGGGTGTACAAATAAGGATAAGGGAATAATTGAGAAGGCTTTTAGGTTGATCAAATTGATAGTAGAACTCAAAGCAAAGGCACTCAAGAAGGAACTTTTGGGCTGCTCAAGTTTATTGATGATACTACTCGATCTTAAAGCATCTCAAAAGGACGCATTTTGGTCTTAAACTGCTTTGTCAAAGGAATAGGTATAATTCACTTAAACCCCTTAGTTCCGCATGTGTAGGGATTTACGTGATTTTATATACTCATATGTTTTGCATGCAAACCTTGTTGTTGGGTGTACAATTATTTGATTTAATTATGTTTAAATCATGATATTAGTTGTAGACTTAAATTTATGTTTAGCGTATAACCCGAATAGATCCACGTAATTCCTCAACAACTTGTATCAGAGCCAGTTTCGGGCTCTATAAGTTAAATTGTAATTTAAGTGTTTAATATTAAATTTGAAAATTGGATAGTAGAATTGCTAGATCTTTTTTGCAGGTATCTAATTTTCATGGTATTTAATATTTATTTATGCATGCATGTATGATGATGCGTTTTAAAATCCGATTCGTTTGGATCATTTTTCCCCTGAGAAAATCCACGGGTAGACTAGAATATTTTTTATGTAATAGACTAGTCTAGACGTTAGGTTTATTTATTTTTTTGTAAATAAATTGTAACCAATATCGAAGACGAAGAGCGGAGATTTTAAAGTTCGGTGACAAAGTTGCTGCATTTTTGTTACGGTCGAGTGGGACCTTCATCGAGACGGATGATAAAGCTTGAATACAAACGATGATTACGATATCTCGTAGTCAAAACGAAAAATTAAACCATGACAATTGGATATAATGTGCCAATTTATTTAATTATTTTGATGCATGCTTTATTTATTTAATTTGATTAAATATTTAAATGCATGAATGTCGTTGTGAAAAATCTCAACTTCAAAAATTATTAAGTATGTTTTAAATATAATTCCGAATTTTATTCTAGATAATAAAATTAAATTATTTGGCCTCTATGATTTATTTGTTTGTGAAGTCTTTTGGCTGCGCATTGGCAAGCGCCTTTCTCCCTATCGGATAGGCCAAAAAGATAAGTTCACATGAACAAATTCCCAAAAGGATGATTGTGGATTATTAGTGGCGATATTGACCCTCCCATCGAGTGGCATATTGAAAATGAAGTACTAATTCTGTATTTAATCATGGTTAATACTTAGGTATAAAATTGACACTTTATAACTCCCCATCGGAGTCCCTACCAGTTTTATATGGTCAAGTGGGAGCCGACTATTAATTTTGGAAATTAAAAGTTTGCTACTGTTCTTGTTTGTAACTTGCTTAAATGTGTTTGCATAAATGTACACACTCATCGTGGCTTATATGAACTGTTTTAAGATGTCGGCTGGTTAATGCTATATTTGTTTTTTGAGATTTTAATATAAATCATGATTGAAATTTGTGATAATCTTTGCAAATCGATATATGTATTGATGCAATGTATGTTTTATTTCAATTCAGCATGTCATCTCCTTTTAATCCACTGTTTACAAAACTTAAAGATAACAAATTGGAAGGTGAAAATTATGTTGATTGGAAATGTTATTTATTTATTATCCTTACCGCACAACAACACAAATGGGTCCTTGACACACTAAAGCCCCCTACGCCTACGGATGATGCGAATGATGCTGAAAAGGAATATCATAGGGAGTGGATGAAATCCGATGAAATGGCTAGGTGTACCAACTTGGCTTCAATGTCAGATGTGTTGCAACACCAACACCTGGACATGAAATCAGCTTCTGACATGATGAAATGTTCGCTCATCAGAATCGTACGGCTAGGCAAATCACCATGTGAGACATGTTATCACTGAAAATGGTGGAGGGAACGCCCGTAAGGGAGCACGTTCTCAAAATGATGGGCACTTCAACAAGTTAGAGGTACTTGGAGCGGAATATGATACGGAAATGCAAGTTGATTTCGTTCTCCATTCTGTACCAAAAAGCTTTGAGTAGTTCCTGTTAAACTATATGATATATAATTAAGAGTTCATGTTGGCACAACTCTTGCAAGCTTTGGTATCGGCGGAGACACTCATGGGACACTAAACTCAAGTCTTGGTGGCAAGCGGTCCGACTTCTTCCGCATCGAAAGGTGGGAAGAAGAAGAAAAAGACCAAAGGCCCGAACCAAGCTAAGAGTAAGGTAACCAATGAGGGAGGTGTCAAGAAAGCTAATAAAGGGAAGTGTTTCAACTGCGGTGAGAAAGGACATTGGAGGACGGTCTGTGCCAAGCCAAAGAAAGCCTGGAAGAAAGGTAATTCTCATGCACTTGTTGTTGAAACTTGTTTAGCAGTGTATGCTTTCCATTCGTGGGTAGTGGATATGGGAGCCACTGATCCTGTATGTTTCACTTTACAGGTGTTCCGGAAAACCCGGAAACTTAGTGCGAATGAGATCCTCATCATATTGGGCGATGCTATGAGGGTAGCGGCTGTCGCAGTGGGAGACGTGCACCTATTTTTTGAAGATAGAGTTTTAATTTAAAAAAATGTTTTTTATGTTCCCAGTTTTAGGAAGAATTAAATTTCAGTTTCTAAATTATACGTTGATGGATACTCAATTTCTTTTAATAATATGGTTGTTATTTTTCGAAACGAAGAGTTCATCTGTTCGGGAACATTAGTGAATAATCTTTATACTATTAAAAGTGCACACCACACTCAAAATGCTTCTTATAACACATCGACTATTTTTAAGAAAAGAAAGTTTTCTTCAAGTGTGAACAAAATACTTCTATGGCATCTAAGACTTGGTCATATTAATCTAAAAAGAATTCAAAGGTTGGTGGCAGACGGCTCGTTGGAGTCTCTCCATGTTGAGCCGTTTCTAATGTGTGAATGTTGTTTAGAGGGGAAGATGACTAAGAGGGCCTTCGGGGCCAAGAGGAATAGAGCTAGTGAAGTGTTGGAAATCGTTCACACTGATGTATGTGGGTCAACGTTGATTCAAGATAGAGGAGGTTTTGAGTATTTCGTAACATTTACGGATAACTACTCAAGATATGGGTACGTTTACCTTATGCGGCACAAATCGGAAACCTTTGATAAATTCAAAGAGTTAAAAGCCAAGGCCGAGAAATATAGGGGAAAGAATATCAAGTTCCTATGATCGGATCGTGGAGGCGAATACCTCAGCAATAAATTTTTGACCTACTTGTCAGGAGAAGTGATTGTATCCCAATTGATTCCACCCGATACCCCTCAACAAAATGGGGTTGCAGAACGAAGAAATAGAACTCTTTTAGAGATGATCAGATCCATGATGTTTTATTCGGTGCTACCCAAGTCATTTTGGGGCTATGCTTTGGAAACATCGGCTCACATTCTAAACTTGGTGACATACAAATCGGTTCCTAAAATTCCTATAGAATTGTGGACAGGGCGTAAGCCTAGTTTGAGACACATAAGAATCTGGGGGTGTCCGGCATATGTGTTGAATAAAGAAGCCAGAAAATTGGGTCCTCATTCAAAATGGAGTTTATTTATAGGATACCCTATAGGAACGAAAGTGGGTATGTTCTATAGTGCTAAGGACCAAAGAATCGTAATTAGTACGCATTCTAAGTTCTTGGAAGAAGACAATATGAACAACATAAAGAAAATGTGAAAATTATTTTAGACATGGATTTCATCTATCGAAAGAGATGTGTCCTAAGACACAAGAAAAGATAGATTGCATGAAAGGCATCCAATATGCTTCGGCAGTTGGAAGCCTCATGTATGCTATGCTGTGCACGAGACCAGATATCTGCTTTGTTGTGGGTATGGTAGCACGATATCAAAGTAACCCTGGGAAAGAGCATTGGACGGCTGTTAAAAACATTCTAAAATATCTCAACAGAACTCGAGATAGAATGTTGGCTTATCAGTTAGATAGTCTAATCCCCGTCTGTTATATGGACTCAGATTTCCAATCAGATTTAGATTCCACAAAGTCTACCTCGGGTAGTGTGTTCTATCTGGAAGGTGCAGCCGTGACATGGAGAAGTGTTAAGCAGAAATGCATCGCTGATTCTACCATGGAGGCCGAATATGTAGCTACTTGTGAAGCGGCGAAAGTGGCAATTTGGCTCAAGAACTTCTTAGTGGACTTGGATGTAGTTCCGGCTTTGCCCGACATCATCACGATCTATTGTGACAATGCCGGAGCAGTTACAAATTCAAGGGAACCAAGAGCCCACAAAGCCAGCAAACACATTGAAAGGAAGTACCATCTTATAAGAGAAATCGATAAGAGAGGAGACATAGAGGTGGCAAAGATCACAACGGAAGACAACCTAGCTGATCCTTTCAAAAAGGGTCTGCCTCTGTCGAAATTCGAGAGACATGTGGAAGGAATGGGAGTTCAAGTGTGTTGCCAATCTGTTTTGAGTATAAGTGGGAGAAATTATTAGGACATGTGTAAGACACATATATGTTGTAGTATACTTAAAAGCAAACTTTAAGTATAAATGTCAGATTGTTAGAGTTATACTAGAAAGTATGATTTTACTTTGTATAACTAAACTGAATCTTTGAGCTTTATCTGAAATAAATTTTTTATCATTGTGCTTTAGATAATATGAATGTTATTTATCTATTGCAATCCGTTCAAATATAATAGTACAAGTTACACTATAGATAAATGTGTTGATCCACGGATAACTCACAGTAAGATCACATTATCAGTGTCTTGTAACAAGTACTAAATTCACAACCTAGATGGGATTTGAACAACCAAGATGGGATTTGAACACCCCATTGGTAAACGGTTGATGTGTAGATCCCAGATTGGCTTATCTTGACCAAGGGATTACACTAGTGCATGATGATACATTGAAGAGGACCTACAGAGAGGTAATTCTTCCGTACTGATTTATGGGATGAAGAATTAGACCTTAGTGGTCATTTATTTCTAAACATTTGTCCCTTAAATAGGACTGTGTGTAATCCGTGCGTGCCGCTTTAATTTGTTATGGGTAGAGACTCAATACTTTGCATCTTGAGCGACACCATTGAGAACGTGACAGTTGCTAAAATTTAATACAGAGGAACGTGTTCTTGGAGAGTTTTGCATGATTAGTCCCCTTGGTGGGCTCTAAACGTTCGTCATATTAAATCTTGCAAGTAGAATTTGTTTCCGGTATGATGATAAAGAAGAGTTGTCCTTACTCCAAGGTTAAGATGTTAAATTAATTAAAGCGTTTAGTGGTTTGATTAATTAACGGACAAGAGAATCTTAAACACGTGAAATAATGACCGGGAGCCATATGATTGTAATATGGGTTAAGATGGATAGTGTAATATTAATCCTATAGTTGATTGAGATTAATGTTAATGGGTTGAATGACATTGGACTCAATGTTAGAATTCAAGGCCCATTAGGAGGTCCAATCTTAATTCTCCTAAAGGCCCCTCAAGTAGCCCAATTAAATGTCCATCAATGAACAAGGTGATTAAAATAAAATAAAAATTTGAGCCCATTGTTTTATTATTTTTGAAAATAATTATATATTAATTAATGAGAGTATTTTATGGAAAATAGATATGTATTTTGAATACAAGAATATCTAATAAAATCAAGATCTCATTGAATTATATATAAAGCATATAATTTTCGAAAATTACATTATTAAAAATATCAAGAATAGAATATTTGATATTCAAGATAATCAAGATTAGAATATTTGATATTCAAGATTATCAAGATTTAAAATATTGGATATTCAAGATATTCAAGATCTTGTATTCTCATTATAAATATGAGATGAAACAAGACTTCATATCATTCATTATAAGGCTTTCAGGTTGATCAAATTGATAGTAGAACTCAAAGCAAAGACACTCAAGAAAGAACTTTTGGGCAATTTTTTATCTCAAACTGCTTTGTCAAAGGAATAGTGTTGGTCCCGAAACGAGTATAATCAGTTTATGGGGGGAATACACTGATGTCAGATTTTTCTGAATACTCAGAAAAATGCTCTAACACGCTCAGTCAGGAAGATCTTGATGATACTCAGCAAAACTGATAGTCCGCAGGGGCAGCAGGGACAAGTCAGTAATGGAGTCAGATAGGCTGAGTGTGAGTAATGTGCACAGAAGCTCAGTAGAAATAACAAACCTACTGACTGCTCAGAAGCAAGTCAATTGGACTACTATCTCAGTAAGCTAGAGTACGTGCGGAATGTGAGCCCTTAGAATCTACTCGTTTTAGTTTCTGAAAATGTTTTCTCTGAGTTTGCTTAGTAAATGGTGGTTAAGGCTGGTGCACAGTTTTACTGATCAGGATGAAGAATCAGTCCTGATAGTTTTCTAAACAATGCAGTATGCTCAGTTTAATATGATGACAGTTATGATCCTGAACCAGAATGTAAATCAGCACACAAGGGTCTTTTTAATGTGGTTCGGAGATAACCAACTCCTACGTCCACGACCTGATTTAACAGGAAGCTATCCACAAAACCCTGAGGATAGGTACTTGGTTTTTACGTGCCAAGGGACACGAATAGCCAACTTCCTCTCTTAGGAACTGACCCCTGGGCGTTTTACAAGTCCCAGTCCTTTTAACCAACCAATCTCACACCCTGAGTGGTTTGGTATTCTTGGTTTCCAACTGAGGATAGCCCTAGCAATACAAAGCAATGCTAAAGATTAGAGCTATCAGACTAAGCAAATACAGAGTGAATCCTACTACAACACTAGGGAAATTTAATTGCAGAGTGTTGTTCAAAGTATGCTTTGAGTGCTTGAATTCTTGAGAGCTTTCGATTGGAAATTTCTCGTTAGCCTTGAATGGGTGCAAGGCTCTCTGTATTTATAGGTAAGATTTGAAAAAGATCCGTTGGAGGAGATCTTTACAAATCTTTCCTATTTAGGGTGGTTGCAGGCTAGATGTACTGTTGACCTAATTACCATGCTTAATCTGGCAATCTTTGTCCTGCCGCCTGCAACTTTGAGACGCATTAAATGCCGCATTAACTGCTCCGGGAAAGACTCCGTACATGTGTGTCGAAAGATCATTGGAGGACGGTCTGTGCCAACTGACACTTGTCCTTCCTCATACATTCAATACTCTGAGTCTCTTGTTAATAACTCAGCCTAAATATTTGTCTTTACCCGAGTTTTACTGACATTCTCTTTGTCTCTTTGTCCCATAGCATAAATAACCTTTTTGCTTTGGACTTACATGGATCAGGTAAACTGAACCAAGGCCTAAGTCAGGTCTTACTAGCATTCAGCTCGGCCTGATTGATTATTCAGCCTAGTATGTGCAACCTTTTTGCTTTGGACTTACATGAGTCAGATAAACTGACCCAAGGCCTAAGTCAGGTCTTACGAGCATTCAGCTCGGCCTGATAGGTTACACTTACTCTTCACTGACTAAGTTCTGTCCTGAGCATGCTTAGTGTACTCAGTAGAAACATCAGTCAATGGAACTCCGGATTGTCTTCAGGATGGATCTTCAAGCTTCGGTCTTCAGCTTCAGTTCAGGAAGTCTTCAGCTTCAGTTCAGGCAGTCTTCAGCAAGGCTGACTCTGACCTTCTTCAGGATGAATTGCACTTCAGACTTCAAATAATTGGGTCGACTCCAATATTCTTCAGTCTTCAACACGTTCCCCCTGAACTGAATCCCTAACCTGACTATCCTAAACTAGACAATCCTAAACAACTGTACTTAGGTAAATTCATCAGGGGTTTTGGGATCTAATCAAAATACTCAGATTGTCCCAACAATTTCTCCCTTTTTGATGATGCCAAAACCCTTAAGCAAATTCCTATTCATCTAAACAATCAACTGACTTAGTCAGTGAAATAAGCTCAGAACCTTCCGACAGACTAGACATATAGTCTATAAGATGGAAACAAGGAATGGGTTAGTACATTTCTTGATAAGAGTGCAGAAAGATAGATCAAGAGTCAACAAGAAGTTGTACTCAGAAATAATAAATAACTTCATTGATATTCAAAAAGGGTACATAATCCTGAAGCTATTACAATAAAGTTCCTAACCAACTAACTCCTAATCTACTCACTCTTCTTTTCCTTCCCAGTGGCTGGCCGAAATTCCGTACATGTCGAGCACCCTTCTCAGGCAAAGATCCAGTTTGATTGGATCAGTTGCAACATTCGAAACTTGGGCAACTCTGACAACCTCGGCCTGAATGGCTGCCCTGTCCAGCTGATTTGTGTTCCCGATGAGGGGAGGGGAGTACCTGACCTATTCAGGAGCAGTGATCTCTACGCCTCGTGCGTCAGAATGTCTGATGATATCGATCCAGAGATTTGGATACTCCTCCGACATCCAGTAGTGGAAGGTGTCCGCCATATCTTCATTCAGATCACCCCAGACTTCCACTACGTCGAACAAGTAACTCCACCTATTCCGGACTAGAATCCAATGTTCCATCATTTCCACCGGAATGATCTCCTCAACCAGCATGGACTTCGGGGGTCCCTGACCCTGAACAGCCTTCAGCTTTCGCTGAGTCTTCTTCTTCGGAGCCTGAGCAGACTTATATTTTTCCAACTGAGCGGATAAATACTCATTGGACTCCTTTAGCCTCTGAATCTGACCGAGGTACGTGATAATTTCTAAATTCGCCATGCTCTCCTTCTCGGTCATCTCAGGAACCCTCTTTTGAGTCAAACCAGGATACTGAGCTTCCTCCGATTCTTCCAAGATGGTAGCCAAAGGATCCTCTGAAGTCTGCTTCAGCTTTTTTTGAGCGGGCTGACTCTGACTCGCCTCAGCCGCAGATACGGACCTCGTCCGTTTCTTCTCCTCTCCACTGGGACCAAGACCTAATTTTTTTTGCAGCACTGACTGAATCAGTTTCTTCTTCCTTGCTATTCCTTCCCCCTTTTTGGCATCATCAGCATTCACTTTCTTGATGACCTCCTCAAGGGCTTGGGCAAACAATTCGAATCCGTGAGACATATCATGCTGAGTCTCTTCGTAATCTTGCATACGGCCTGTCAGAAAATTGACCTCAGTACCGTAGATCTTCAGTTGGTCCTTAGTCTCAGTGGAAATGGCCTTGGTGATGTCAGTCTTCATTGGGGCACAGGTTTCAGCAACAGTTGATTGAATCTTGGCGGCAAGTTCAGCTAACAACTCCGCATTGATTTCTCCCTTCATCTAAGCAAATTTTTCTTCCACCTTTTGACTCAGCAAAGTATTGAACTTTGCATCCTACTCAGATAGGGCATCAGCTGTCATTTTGTTGCAGGCTTTAAGTGTCTCTGATGTTTGCGCTGCAATTGCTGTGACCTCAGTGCCAACAAAGACTCCAAGATTGGCCATCGCCTCCGCCCATTCTGCATCCAAGCGAACCTGATCCTGATTCAGCAATGTCATCCTTTTGCTGATGAGGTCAGTAGAGTCACTGAACCTCCTTGTTTTTCCCTCAACAACGATCACCCGCCTGTGAAGATTGGCAAGTGCTCGTAAAGAATTTTGCACATATAAGGATTGCTGAGTGATCCAACCATCGTTCGCTCGGACCAGACCTGATGGACCCTTTCCAGAAGCCTTAGCAGTCCCAGGTCCAGGGAGTGCTTCATCGGCCGGTGCACTAACCCCTGCAGTGCCACCTTGCTGACCATCCTCAGCAATCATTATCACTTCCTTCCCTTTCTCTCCTTCCTCTATCTGAAATTATGAAATTATGGAACCTTCAGCCTTCTCTGGCTTAGCAACAACAGCCTTAGGATAGATTTTCCTGACAGTTGCAACAAAATCATCTATCCTAAGAAGCGGAGTGATATATCTGACCTGAAAAGCGTCAAACAACGCAGCCTCCTCTTCAGCAAGTCATTCCCATCCCTTTTTCTCCACTATAGTGGCAAATTCCAGATAGGTTGCCCTTCTTGTCATCGCATACGTTCGGAGCTGAACTGCTTTCTCTTGCTGAGCTTCGGTTAGATCCGAGAGATGCTGTGAGACAACCTTTTGAGCTTGATACCGGGTCAGCACTTCAAATGGAGTCAGACTGCCTTCAGCTGGAGCTGGGAATCTCCAAGGCATTTCAATCATCAGTGGTGTCTCTTCAGCAGTAGACGGTTCAGGCTGATGCTCAGACTCAACCTCCATGGGTTCCCCCTGAATCTCTACTTCCTTCTCTTTCTCTTCCTTTCCCTTCTCCTCAGAAGCTGTCGGAGTTATCTCCAACCCGGCCACCATATCAGGAACTGCGATCAGGGTAGACTGAATCTGCTCATCTGCTTTGTCACATTCCAGAACAAGATCTGGTTCCTGAATTGGTGCAGCAATGACTAGTTCATGAGTAATCTCCTGATTTGCCTCTTGAGCAGGCACCTAATCTCCCATTGGAACAACCTTCTGTTCCATCACCTGTTCAGCTACCTGACCACCCTCAGTGTCTGAACCCTGATCAGTTTGCTCCTTACCCGCCGGATCCTCCACCACTACCTCATCCTCCAACATCTCATCCTCAGTAGGCTTCCTTGTCAGTCAGTCCTTAGACGGTGATACTGACTTGGCCTGAGAGGTGTTCTTCAGTTTTACAATAATGCTCTTGATAGAGGTGGTGGCCTTCTCCGTCATCAACTTCTCCGAGGGTTTCTTCTTCTGACCCTGTGTCTTCACTGCTTTGCCCTTCCCAGTTGAAAAGCTTTTGTAGACGGTTTGCTTGCCAGTTAAGTCAGTGAAGTTCTCTTTGTCCAAATCCCCAAGTGCAAGAGTTTGGAGCATCAGAGAGATGCGAGTACCATAGTGGACTGGTTTGGAGAATGTGCAAGTTCCATCAGCTTCTTCAATCACCTTGTTGCTCTCAGCTACCAGCTGCTGAATGAAGAACTCCTCCCAGTCAAAAAGCTTGTCTTCCACCATAGATTTCATCAGGTACAACTTCGGCCTAGACACTTGCTCTTTCCCACCAGCAGTTGCCAAGATTGATTGACTAACCAAGTCTAGCAAGTGCCTTACAATAGGAGTCAGAACTGACTTGTTGAGTCTAGCCTTGATCAAAGGCTTCCCATTGATTACAGTTTAAGTATGCATGTATTTTACCTATTTTGTGTATTAT
>JAPKLY010002299.1:0-26791 GCA_026898435.1 Prunella vulgaris | reverse complement strand
ATATTTCTGGAACTTGTTTGACATCTTGTCAAACTTCTTGGTCAGCAAAGCAAGTTGCTCCTTTAAGCTCATGTCCTCTGGAGTAGAGGACTTCTCTTGACTATCAGCTGCAGTAGAGAAAGCAACATTCTTTGTGGCTGATAAAGTTGGAGTCTCATCTTCTTGGTCTTCTTCTTGGATATCGAATTCATGTGCCTTCAGATGAGATAGCAGTGTATGATGACTCATCTCAGATAGATTCTTTGTCTCTTTAATTACTGTCACTTTCACTCTCCATCTTGAAGTGAGAGATCTCAAAATTTTGCTATTAATCTCTTTCTCCGAGTAATCCTTTCCTAAGGAGCTTGCCTTATTCAGTATGTTTGTCAGCCTCATATCCAGCTGATCAATGGTTTCATCGGCTTTTATTTTAAATGTATCAAAGGTATGTAGAACGGCTTGAAGCTTGTTCTATTTGATTTGATCTGTCCCTTCACACATCAAGGAGAGTTTCTCCCACATCTCCTTAACGGTTTTGCACATCTTGATTTTCTCTATATATTCTTTGGAAAGTGTCTCGATGATCTCTGTTCTGGCCACTTGATCTAAGTTGAAGAGTTTCCTTTCAGCATCGTTTAATTCACTCTTCTTCTTCTTCTCTGTCTTCCTCCTTTCGCTGATCTCAGCTTCTGGAGTCTTGCCATCACTTACTCCTTCCCAGAAAAACTTGATTGGCCCTTCCACCAGAACATCTAGCATTCGATCATGAATGGCTCCAAGGTGATTCTCCATTCTGAATTTCCAGTAATCATAGTCTTCTATAGAGAATTCTGGCAACTTCCTCGTCTTGGATCCACTCTTCTTGTAGGAAGACATATCTGCAAGTGATTAGATAAAAAGCACACAAAATTTTCTAAAACCAGATTTTCAGGGATCTGTCCAGGTGACCACCAAAAGCTTTCTCAGGCTGTGGTCTTTTGGACACACAACTTTGATACCACTTGTTGGTCCCAAAGGCAGGTTTTAGGGAAGAATACCTTTGAACAAGTCTAGAAGGGGGGGTTGAATAGACTTGTAAGGATTCAAAAACCTTTTTTTTTAAATATCTTGCTTATTCAGAAAACCAGCAGACTACTTGAGGTAGTCTGAATTTGAAAGTAATGCGCTGTGAATAGTGTGGAAACATTTTTTATGAAAATCAGTTTTAGGTGATGTGCACAAATTAAGAGCAGAAAGAAATACGACGAGACACAAGGGATTTATAGTGGTTCGGACCAACTGTCCTACATCCACTCTCCTCAATCCAACTTGGACTTGAGGGGCTCTCCACTAACTCACTTACACATTTCGAGAGTACTACTCTCTTACAACTTATCAATGCTACAAACGCAATTGACTTCTCACAGCGTCTACAAAGCTTTTACAAATAATAAGTATGAATAGGTTTTTGAGTGCAAGTGATAATTCTGACAGAGTTTTGGCTAGCTTAATATGTGTGTAAATCCGATACTGAAATTATCACTGTTACTCTAATTTATAGGGTCAAATAACTAACCGTTGGGATGAACTAGAAATCTGAGATCTTTTAATCTCGTATTTAATCAATCATTGTGATTGATTGAATCTCCATCTTGATTCCCGTCAATCTTCGCGATCTACAATCAATCAAGTTTGTCCCCTTGATTGATTGATCTTCTATTCTGGGAATCTTCCTTTTATGTCGCAAGTCAACCCTTAAAATGATTCCGAAGAATCTGGGCTGAGCACAAGACCTCAGCTGATCTGTCTCCTCAGCTGGTGTACCAGTCTGCTGATACTTGGACCTCAGCTGATGTGCAAGTCTGCTGATGTGCACCTCAGCTGGTCTTCTTGACTTCGTCTGTATACGTCTTTTATCCAAGGTCTTTGTCTTGTCTGCGACGTGCTCTCAGCTGATCAACTGATCTTCTGATATCAGCTGATGTTAACTCCTCTGATAATCTGCTCTCGATACTACAGTGTCAGCTGCTTAAATCTCCTGTCTTCTAAAATCAGCTAAGTCCTCTAGGTCTCAGCCGATCTTCTCTTCTATGATAGCTTCGGATCTTCTAGGCAGCAAGGTAGATTCCCCCTCACTTGAACCTATCTAATCCTAACCACTCATCAGCTGACTAACATGTTCAGCTAGTCCTATTACAAGCTGATTAGTTTATTATATCATCAAAACATCTAACACAGATATCCTAACAGCCTGTCAGAAAGGAAAGCAAACTAAAGCCTCATTCAAGGATGTGCAGAGTACTTCAACAACAAAAGCACTTCAGCTGCTTCATATGGACTTGTTTGGACCTGTCTCTCTTCTTAGTTCCATTGGAAGGAAGTACACACTGGTGATTGTTGATGATTATACAAGATTCACTAGGGTAGTGTTCTTGTTCAAGAAGAATGAGACTATGGTCAAGATGCTGGTGTTGTTCAAGAGGATTCAGAAGGAGCTGGACCTCAGCATAGTCAGAATCAAAAGTGATAAAGGTACTGAGTTTCTTAACTTTGTTGTTTCTGACTACTGCAGGGATAATGGTATTCAGCATGAGACATCAGCTTCCAGAACACCTCAGCAGAATGGGTTAGCTGAGAGGAGAAATAGAACCCTCAAGGAGGCAGCAAGAACCATGTTAGCTGAATATCAGACCCCTAAAAGATTTTGGGCAGAAGCCATCAACACTACTTGCTTCATCCAAAATAGGTGTCTACCAGTCAAGAGACATGGCAAGACTCCTTATGAGATGTACAAAGGTAAAACTCCTAACCTTTCCTCTGTCCATATTTTTGGGTGTAGGTGTTTCATCCATGACAATGGAAAGACTAAGTTAAAGACTTTTGATGCTAAGGTTGCTGAGGGAATATTCTTAGGATATTCTGGAAGTAGCAAAGCCTATAGAGTCTTTAATAAGGTCTCTCTTTGTGTGGAGGAGACACCCCATGTTGTATTTGATGAATCTTTTCATGAGCACAGCAAAGAGAAGCTAGCAGATGAGGTGGATCAGCTAAATCTGTCAGACAAGCCAGATCTGATTAAGGTAGTGGTACCTAGGATAGAATCAGATTCAGATTCATATGATGACCCCAAGTCAGCTGATAAGCCCTCATTAGCACCAGATGATGGCACATTGACTCCTGACACTAACCAAGGGGGAATATCAGACAAGACCCAAGAGGAGCAGACCATGGCACCTCAGAGGGGTAAGAAGAAATTTTCTGATTTCCCAGCTGAGCAGATCTTAGGAGATCCAAGTGTGGGTGTTCAGACCAGAAGAAAGCTAAACTTGGGTGCTCAGTTCAGCTGTTATGTGTCTCTGATAGAACCCAAGAATATCCATGAAGATCTTGAAGATCCAAACTAGATTGTAGCTATGCAAGAGGAGTTAAACCAGTTTGCAAGATAAGAAGTTTGGACTCTAGTGGAGAGGCCCAAACATCAGAAGGTCATAGGCACTAAGTGGGTCTTCAAGAACAAAAAGGATGAAAATGATGTAGTGGTGAGAAACAAGGCAAGGCTAGTACCCCAGGGGTATTCACAGTCAGAGGGGATTGACTATGATGAGACATTTGCTCCTGTGGCAAGACTAGAAGCCATCAGATTGTTTCTGGCCTATGCTGTTTTCAAAGGGTTCAAGGTTTATCAGATGGATGTCAAGTCAGCTTTTCTGAATGGAATCCTGGCAGAAGTGGTATTTGTGGAACAGGCACCAGGATTTGAGATTGGGAACAAGGTGTATAGGTTGCAGAAAGCCATATATGGACTCAAGCAAGCACCTAGGGCATGGTATGATACTCTATCACAGTTCCTGTTGGATAGTGGATTCAGCAAAGGGAAGATAGATAAGACCTTGTTTAGGAAAGAAGATGGAGATGATATCCTCTTGGTGCAGATCTATGTGGATGATATCATCTTTGGCTCCCCCAACAGGCAGATGTGTGATCAGTTTAGCAAGCTGATGACTAGCAAGTTTGAAATGTCCATGATGGGGGAGATGACCTACTTCCTTGGGCTTCAGGTGAAGCAGATGTCCAGTGGAACCTTTATCAGCCAAGCTAAGTATGCCAAGAATCTGATAGAAAAGTTTGGAGTCAGTAGCAGCAGAGAAGCTAAGATTCCAATGATGGCAAACTTTAGCATGGACCCAGATGAGGCTGGTGAGAAAGTGGATCAGACACATTACAGAGGACTTATTGGTTCTCTGTTGTATCTCACTGCCAGCAGACCTGATATAAGTTTTGCAGTAGGAGTGTGTGCAAGATTTCAGGCCAACCCCAAGAAATCTCATCTGGAAGCAGCTAAGAAGATTGTGAAGTATTTGAAGGGTACTTCCAATCTAGGCCTCTGGTACCCTGCTGATGATAATCTTCAGTTGAGTGGGTATTCGAATTCTGACTATGGAGGGTGCAAGATTGATAGGAAATCAACTTCTGGCACATGTCAGTTTCTGGGAAGTAAGCTGATATCTTGGTTCTCCAAGAAGCAGACCTCAGTAGCTACTTCCACAACAGAGGCAGAGTACATGGTTGCTGGTAGTTGTTGTTCTCAGCTGCTTTGGATCAAACAACAGCTGAGGGACTACCATGTGATCACAGAAGAAATACCTATCTTCTGTGATAGCACAAGTGCAATAGCCATTACTCAAAATCCTATTCTCCATACCAGATGTAAGCATGTGGATATAAGACATCATTTCCTTAGAGACCATGCTGAGAAGGGAGACATCGGGATGGAGAAGATCCATACAAAGAAGCAGAGAGCATATGTGCTTACTAAACCTTTAGCAGAGGTAAGATTCAGAGAATTGGTAGCTGAGTTAGGAATGGTAGATGGAGAGGCAATTCTTTAGAAAGGGAAGAAAAGGTTTCTAAGTAGTCAGCTGGTAACCAGCTGAGGGGGAATCTACTGAAATACTCAGCTGATCTTTACATCAGCTGATCTGGTATGCCTACTTACTTCTATGTGTCTTTTCTCTATCTTGTTATCTCTAACTTGATTCAGGTATAAGACATAAGAGTCAGACAAGACCACTTCAACTCAGTTGGCCCATGTCAGCTGGCTTAGAGGACATAGATGAGCAGAAAAGATTTTCAAGAGGATTCTTCCTATCAGCTGACCCCGCCACGTCAGCAATTTGGTAAGTTTTTTTTTTCTCTACGTTTTTCGATTTCAGTTTTGAAAATTTTTTAAAAAAAATCTTTTCTAAAATTAATAAATCCCTAATTTCTAAAATTATTTTAAAAAATTGGCAGTCAAATCGTTTCAATTTCGAAAATTTTGGGATTTATTACTTTTTCAAAACCCGGTGTCAGTGGTAATTAATTTTTCACCGCCCCTTTTATCTCACAAATGCTTTAATCATTACCTTTTTCACCAAAAGGCGGACTTTTTCGGCGGCCAACTCTTTTCGAAACCTGACACCTACGCATCACCTCTATATTATTTCAAAGGTCCCAAAATTTGGACCATTGATCTATGTGATGCAATATTCCCATCCACGATTCACCCATGATCGTGTGGTCGGTTTTTTATTTTGAAAAACTGCTCATCTCCCTCGATTCGTATAAATACCCTTTAAACCCCTCTTGAAAAACCTTTCCTCTCCAAATTTTCTATCTCTCTATATTCTCTGCAAAATTGCTTTCTGCTTCTAATATCTTGTACTAGATAACTATGGATTCTAAGTCTTTGAAGAAGATGGTCAAGAAGAAGATGTATGCCGAGATGTGTGTTGATTACGACACAACAAGGGTTCCAGAGATTCGAGAGATTCTAAACCTCTTTCAACACCATAATCTCCAAACCTTCATATCCATGACGCCGCCTGATCACAAGACCTTGAACTTCTATGCTTTTCAGTTTCTACTCAAAGCCCAGTTTAGCCCTAACACCATTGGTTCTTTGGTTGATGGAAAATCGGTCGTCTTGTCCAAGGATGTTGCTGCTCAGATTTTTGGTTTATCAACATCTGGTGTCCAACCCTACACATATAAAGAAGCTGATTATCTGACTACCTTCAAAATTATGGCAAGAAAGAGTCAAATGAACACCACCACAAATCTGAAGAAGCATATGCTGAGAAGGAGGTTTAGGTTTCTGATGGATATCGTGACCAAAGTTATTCTGGCAGAATAGGGAAGTTTGGATGCTGTGACCAAACTTCGCCTAAGTGTGGCTCGCAAGATACTGAATGGAGTTCAAGCAGACTGGGTGAGTCTGCTGTGGTTTCGCTTGGAGCAAGAGTCTAAGCGATGTGCTGTCGACATTGTGAATGGTCAGCAGATTTACAGTCTGACATCCAAATGTTCTATTGCCACCAAGATTTCTATTATCTTGAATCACCTGTTGCCAGAACATGAGTGGGATGAAGAATGGGTTGTTGATTACAACCATACCAAGTTCCTTTGGGGAAGTAATTTGGATGTAATTGGGCCAGCTTATTCAGATTCAGCAGCTGATCCAGCAGCTGTTGCCCCTGGTCCTTCTGCTGGTCCTGGTAGGAAGTAAAAGAGGAAGGCTTCAAAGCCTACTGGAGGGAGTAAGAAGAAGAAGTCCAAGAGGGAACAATACTCCAGTTCAAAGGAAACTTTCCTTTGACTCAAATGATGAAGATGACAATGCTCCTTTGAGCAGCCTGAAGAAGAAGTCTTCAGCCGAAAAGGCTACACTGGTGGTTGATGAGCCCTCTGATGCAGAAGAGGAACAAGCAGAGGACGAATCAGCTGAGGAAACTGGTTCAGAGGAGAAATCTGATTCTAGGTCTGATGGAGGAGAAGAGGAGTCAGATAAGGAGGAATCAGCATAGCCATCAGTTGCTGAGACAGAGATTGTTCATTCCTCTGAAGAGGTACCATCAGAAGACACACCTATAGCTGCATCACCTATCAGGTCAGCCCAGCCTACTCCCTTATCTGATCCCCCACAAACATACTCACATTTCCCTTCACACCATGAATCCCCAAAATCCCAAACCTCTACACATTCCACACCCCCAGTTGACCCCTCACCATCACAATTCCCAGCTGGCAATGAACCAGAGAGGATAGCTGCCTCTGGTGAGCCTTCAGCTGTTCCCCAACCTTCTCACCCTGAGCCCATTGATCTAGAAACCCCCAACTCCCCCACAGAAATGGCCCAACAAGCTCGTTTATCTCACCTTCATTCAAAAGGGCCTCTTGAACGAGGAATGATCATTACTGCCCTAGCCCACATCACCCTATACATCCCTGAGCTCAACTCTTTCCCAGCCTACCAAGACCTACTAGCCGATGGCCTTAGTTGGGCTCAGGTGAGAGAGGGCCCCGTGACATTCTTCTTGGAACTGGTGAAGGAAATGGGTGAAGCTGCCTTCACTGAGTGGGAAGAGATTCTGATGGATGCCTTGGAGGTTAAGGCACCATCCCAGCTGACTACTCCTGAAGGTCTTCGGTAGGTAGCTCGTGCTTTGCTGCTCAAGGATGGGGTTGAGCTGGATTTCTCGAAAACAGCGATGTCAGAATTTATTCCTCCAGCAGCAAACTACGAGATCAACCCAGCTGGTCAGGTGACTCCTGATATTCTTGACAAATTAAAGGATTATTTTGATGATCATATCAGGGAGGTCAAGCCACTCTGCCGGCTACCAAGTCTGCTGCCCCCTCGCTGATTGAACAGCATGTCCACCAAGTGTTGTTGGACCATCGGAACAAGCTGCGAGATGCTCTTGAGGAAAGTTTGTATATCACCAGGAAGGAGCTTTTTCACACTCGCCAAAGGTTCAAAGATACTGCCAAGGCATTCCTTGATGATGCTTCTGCCTCTCTCTCTGCTGAATCTGAAAGGTTCAGGCTGATGACTGAGAATCTAGAAAGACAAGTTGCTGAGTTCAAAAATGGTCAGGAGGACCTTCAAGCTGTTGTTGATAAGCTTCCCACCTCCCTTCCCTCTTCGTCTGCTATTGATGATATCAAAAAGGGGGAAGAGAAGAACTCTGATATCGCTGCTCTGCAAGCTGAGACTGCTTCTTTGAAAGCCGAAATGGAATCTCTGAAGGCTTTGTTGTTGGACAACAATGGTGTGTTGTCAGCTAGGATCCAAAATGTAGAAGAGTATGTTAATACTCGAAGTATAGCACAGCAGAAGGCTCAGGAGATCAGAGACAAGAGGATGGCTGAGGCTTTGCAGAGACAAGAGGTGGTAGCTGAGGAAAGAGAGAAGAAGAAGCGTGTCATGAACGCTGAGCTAGATGAGAAGCTAGCCAAAGAACTGCAACTAGCTGAGAAGGAGACTCCAGAAGAGAGGAACAAGAGGCATGAGAGGGAAATGAATGATGAGCTGGAGAGACGCTATCAGAGGAAACTGAAGAAACAAGGAAAGATGGTTTCTCAGGGTAGCAGATCAAAGGCTGCAAAGTACGTTCGTGACCCTAATGAACCTTTGGTTGACGGACCAATTGACTGGTTTTGCAATCAACTGCCAGCCGAGCTTGTGGATCTCTGGAAGACGATAAAATCAAGGCTCATGATTCATTTCTATGTTCTCAGAGGAGAAGATACCAGAGGAGAAAGGGAGAAGAACGCTGAATTCAGAGACTGGCTAAAGGAGACATTTCCAATCTTCTTTAAGTCAATCACTGAAGCTATGCTCAAAGTGGATGTTCAGCCAGAGTTACCTGAGATAGAGTATTTTCCCACTCCAACTGATGATAGTGGGAAAATAGACTGGACAGAGATCAGGAAGATATGGTTGCAGATGGTAACTCTGTTCTTTCCAACCCTTTCAGACAACTCTCTGGCAGCTCTGAAGGAGATAGAGAAGAGGTTCCTCGACTGGATGCAAGTGCCTTTTGACAGTAGAAAATGACTTGTGTAATAGTCCAGCTGAGTCAGCTGTGGGTAGGTCCTATTCTGATTTGTAACTCCTGATTTTGCTTAATGAAGTTTTACTATTCCAGACAACTTCTTGTTGTCAGCTGCATTTATTATTCTGTCTAAGGGATCTTATATAAAGATCTTCTTTTCTGTCCTATTGATCTTGATTTTAATATGCTTATCTGTTGAGATCAGCTGAGTTGGTTTTAATATCATCAAAAAGGGGGAATTTGTTAGGATATTCTTGTTAGATGTTTTGATGATATAATAAACCAATCAGCTTGTAATAGGACCAGCTGAACATGTTAGTCAGCTGATGAGTAGTTAGGATTAGATAGGTTCGAGTAAGGGGGAATCAATCTTGCTGCCTAGAAGATCCGAAGCTATCATGGAAAAGAAGGCTTAGCCAATTTTAGAAGACAGAAGATTTGAGCAGCTGACACTGGAGTACTAAGAGGAGTATATCAGAAGAGACAGATCAGCTTATATCAGAAGATCAGCTGATCAGTTGAGCAAGTCGCAGACAAGACAAGGACCAAGGATCAAGAGTTTCCAGACGAGGTCCAGAAGATCAGCTGAGGTGCACACCAGCAGACCTGCACATCAGCTGAGGTCCAAGTGTCAATAGACCATTCACCAGCTGAGGAGAAAGATCAGCTGATGTCTTGTGCTCCGCCCAGATTCTTCGGAATCACTCTAAGGGTTGACTTGCGACAAAAGGAAGGGATTCCCAGAATAGAAGATCAATCATTCAAGGGGACAAACTTGATTGATTGTAGATCGCGAAGATTGACGGGAATCAAAAAGGAGATTCAATCAATCTCAATGATTGATTGAATACGAGATTATAGGATCTCATATTTCTAGTCCATCCCAACGGCTAGTCATTTGACCCTATAAATTAGAGTAACAGTGATGATTTCAGTATCGGATTTACACGCACTTCAACCTTGCCAAAACTCTGTCAAAATCATTACTCGCACTCAACACCCTACATTCATACTTATCTTTTGTAAAGCTTTGTAGAAGCTGTTAGAAGTCGATCGCTGTTTAAGCATTGACTGTTTGTATGAGAGTAGTACTCTCGAAGTTTGTGAGTGAGTGAGTGAGTAAAGTTAGTGGAGAGCCCCACAATTCCAGTTGGATTGTGGAGAGTAGAGTAGGACCTTTCATCCGAACCACTATAAATCCCTTGTGTCTTGCATTCTTATTTTCTGTTCTTTATTTGTGCACATCACCTTAAACTGATTTTCACTATAACGCTTCCGCACAAAATTTCACAGCGCACAATTTTCAATTTCAGACTATCTCCAGTAGTCTGCTGTTTTTGAAATAAGCGAAAAATTGGATAAAGGTTTTGAATCCCTACAAGTCTAGTCCCCCCCCCCCCTTCTAGACTTGTTTCATGGTATTCTTTCTCTAAAACCTGTCTTTGGGACCAACAAGTGTCAACCATGCCTTCAATATAATCAGCAATGGTCACCCTTTCTAAAGCTGAAAAGTTTTGTAAAGGAGGGGTGCCTTGGAAAAAGACTTCTTCTAAAGTGTACATGGCAGGTGGTGGTTAGTTGAAGAGGGTTACTGCTTGTGTGGCTTCATCCTTATCAGTCTCATCAATTTCTCTGGTTGTATCCTCCACAATCTGTTTAGTATTCAAAGCTTCTTGAATACTTGAAACTTGAGCAGTTTTAGCTTGTGCTCCTCCAATTGGAGCGTTATCATCTCCTCCTTGATCATCATTGTCATCATCTCCTTTGTCTTGTGGTTCATTGCAAGGTGAACCACTCCTATCATCTTCTATTTCCTTACCAGATTCATCAATAGCATCTTTTGGTTGAGTTTTAGTGACTTAATGTTGAACTGGGATCAAATCTAAAGCACTTGCTCCTGCAGATTCCAAGATCTCTGCACTTTCAGCAAGGGTTGTTAGACCAGCTGTCTCAACACCCTGAGTGCTTTCTTCACCAACTCTCCTTGGCATTTCATCTTCATCCTTTGAGCTAACTACTTCATAGTTTGACTTAGGAAATTCTACATTAGGATCTGTCTCTGTGCCAATAGCAACTCTCAGTGCTTCTGCTGCAGACTTAATTATTTTCTGTCTTTCAGTCTGTTCTTCTACCACAATCTCTTTCCCTTTTCCTTTGTTTCTTTTCAGCTTCTCAGCAAGAAACTCATCAAAGAAATTTGGTCTCAATAAGTCCTCAATATTTGAGCAATTTTCCAGTCAACTACCCAGTGGAACAAATCCATCTCCTCAAGAATTAGCCTTTCAATCTTTCTCTTAGACTTCTCCAGTCTTCAAAATTTCTCCTTTCTTCATCATTCAATCAACTGGAACAATTGGCAACTGTTCTTGTTGAATAGGAGCTTCAGGAATAGGAGTTTCTTCAATCTCCAAATCTTCTGACTGCACATTTACCAAGTCTATAGCTGTAGACTTGTCAACTTCTTCTTGTGCCTCAGTAGCCTTCTTTGAATGAAACTTCTTTGCTCTTTTCTCTCTATCTACTTCATCTTCTGATTCTTCATCCACTACTAACTTTCTCCTTACATCTTTCTTTCTCCTCTTATAACTCTTTACAGCTGTAGATTTGACAGTTGCAGGTTCATGTTTCTTTTATCTCTTTTCAGTGTTCTTCTTTCTCTTCTTCAGTTTTGGAGCCATAGGAGCATCCACAACTCCTCTCTTGAAATTAGCACATCCAATTATCCTGTGTGTGACTATAGATTGTCCCTCATACCCATCACACAAAGAGAAACATACTTCCTTAAGGTATAGTTTAAGAATAAACCAAATCCTTTGTTCCTTCCAGGTTTCACAACATCATTGCAGATATTTCTTAACAATAATCTCCTCTATCTACATGAATCTCCTTATCAATTGTTATCATCAAATTCCATATCAATCTAGTGCCTATATCATTTGCACCAGTTCTACACAATAAGCATTTATCAATAGCTTCATAAAGAAAAATGTACTCTACAGCCAGGTAGTTTTTCTTGAAAGTCCTCTTCTAATTTTCTGGAAATGCCTTGTTTGCAGTGAACCTCTTCCAAGAACATTGTTCTGGTCACATGTCCGTCATCTAAGAAAATCCCACATTATCAGCTACTGCTCATGATGGTCATGTGACTAAAACAGTGTCACTTTAAGTGTTGAGATTAATTTGAGGAAACTTGTAAACATGTAGAAATATTTTAAAATGGTTCATAAAATTGTAATACATAGAAATATTTTTTTATTTAAATATTTTTATACATAGAAATATTTATAATACAAGATATATTTAAAATAAATTTTAAATCAAATAATATTTACTTATAAGATAATGTGCACATTTTGTGCATGATCGGTACATGCACATTTTGTGCATATATTAATGTATGATCAATATGTGTAGGCTTCGAGGTTCGTTACTAATAGTTTGTACATGTGTTCGGCTGAACAATACATATAGTGGCAGGATGTTGTAGCTGCACAAAACCAGTCCTGCAAATCAGGGGAACAAATATTGTTAAAATATTAGTCCAGCAATAACAAAATATGTAAATAATTTTGATTGGGTAAGACTACTTATGCTTACGCTGCAAGTATAGATACATATTTAGTGATTTCATCACGTGAGCAAGCTTCATTGGTTAACTGCCACTGAAACAAAATTCAAAATTATTGCTTTTCTCAAAATATGCAATATGTCTATATATGTATATGAGAAGAAGAAAAAAGCCAGTAAATTGACATACCAATATCCAGATGAAAGAAGCTAGCTTAAATACGCTTTATTAATGTATTAATTAACATCATAATAGAGATAGATTTGTGTTAGTAGCAATAACTTAATGAAAATGGAAAATTAAACTAAAACTTGCTAACCTGAAAAAGTATAAAGTAAATCAAGAAAAACATCAGTTTTGGTTTATTGAACGAAAAGTGTTCATTTGGGGGTCTCTTTGATGTCGAGACTGTTAAAACATGTTGAAGTTTCGTGCCAACGAGTAGAAGAAGCTGAAATTTTTAGAAAATTTATCATTTAATAATTAAAAAAGTTTTGTAAAGAAATGTAACTTTTAATTATCTAAGTTAAATCAAATCTTTGCTTAACTTCTAACAATTCTCCAACATGTACAACTTAAAATAATAGAAAATTTTATTTAAAGACAAAAGTCAACATATTAAAATTTTGATCCTAAAAATCTTTTATTTAACATCTAATAATTCTATTTGGTCAATATCAAACTCAAATAACACATTGAAAATTAATTGTCCATCTACCTACAACACGTACCACGATAGGAGTTACTGGAATCCAAAAATAAAGTTGAAATTATAAAAATTAGAAACAATAAAAAATAATTAACAAACTAGAGGCATAAATGATTAGGGTCATAATTGCATCATTTGACATTCATTTCTATATGGTTTTGATAAGTGTTGATAGAATTTCGTAACGGTGTTTGTTATGTGGCTTTTATAACATATTAATTCTACCAAATAATAATCTAAGATTTATGTTCTTGAGAGGATAATGTAGAGAGAGAAAGTGGAGAGTTTAGAGAGAGAAAGCTTGTTGTATTATGATTGGATATATTGTATTAGTACAAGAGAGGTCTTATTTATAGGTGTGCGAGTGTGAGGTAGTACCTTACGAGCCTATTTGGCTTCCAGTGTTGACGAAGGTCCATAACCCTCTTCTTAATCCCTCACAATGCTCCCTTTACAATGCCTCATTCCACTACATATACTTGCTCTATTTGTGTGCCCGCTAACCGGGCCCTTAAGCTGGGCGAGCTACCTGGCGAGCTCCTCTGCCTTGTGTGATTTTCCGGAATGTGATGCAGTGAAGGACCTCGATGCGGTCCCCTAGAGAGCGAGCTCCCTCTCGAGAGGGGTAGCTCGCCCAGGACCTCCCCTCCTCTTGATGCCCCAACCCTTCGGCCTTGGCCTACTAGGAGCTTGGGCGAGGTCCTTGCCTATCTCGCCGAGCTCCCTCATGTTGGTCCTGGTCAGGGCTGGTGGCTTGGCTCTTACGCAAGTGGGTGACCTCCTTAGCCTTGGATAATTTCGTGATTATCCTCAGGTAGTTCGCCTTGTCAACATTTGCCCCCAGCTCGCACACATCATGACTCATCTAATGTGTGGGCGGGCTGACTTGTCTCCACGGACGAGGACTCGAGCCTGGGCAAACTGTATTTGGGTAGGTGCCGAGCTAGTGGGCGAGCTCCATCGTGGTGGTTACTCGACCGATGTGCACGCCTTTTTAGGCATAGTTTCCCGCGCCCATTATGATAATCTTTCAAATTTCTTGCAAAACGGTCCCTGCACTCCTCGAATATTCGACCTCGCCCCGACGTCTATAAATAGGCGGAGGTGAGTTCAATCCTCACTTTTCCACTTCCGAATTTTCAGAGAACTTTTCCGGCGAACGACACCTTCGCTTCCGACGAGATTTCCGGCGTTCTTTAAGGTAGAAAACTCATTTCTTTTCCTTCTCTCATTTTTTTCTTTCAATTTCTCTAAGTTTTTCAGAAGTTTCGAATGCTTCCGGCAACTCTTTGGACTTTTCGACCATCCCCATACCATAACTTCGGCAGCAGGAATTTCGAACGACTTGAGAATACCCCTATCTTCGCCCGAACTATGTCGACACAATCGCAAGTAAGACCCTTTCGAACCGAAATCCCAAGAAACAGCCAATGGCCGAGAATGAGCCTATTCCCCTGATTTCCCGGATAGTGATCGGCTCCAGTTCTGAGGTGGCCTCGGTAGCTCGCCCGGACTCTGGCGAGCTCCTTGGCGAGGTCCGCTCTGACTCGGAGGAGGAGGCCTCCAGCGCTGTCTATCACAAGGTATGGGAGGAAGGCGAGGAGGTCGCCCATGAGGAAAGGGCTGCCAGCGGCAATGAAGGGCCCATCGAGGCTGGCAAGGAGGTCGCCGACGTAGGCGAGGAAGGGGGCAACCAGGAGGAAGTTACAATTGAGTGGTTTCGTTCCATCGGTTTCCCGGAGCCTCAGCTGATTGAGCACCAGGTTCCCGCCGAGGTTGTTCACCTCTTTAACTGGGATGAATACGTCGCCGAATATGGGGCGAGCTTCGAACTACCTGGGCAAAAATATCGGGACGCAGCGAACAAGTCCGATTACCCAGCTCACCCCCAATGCCTGGAGTAGCTTGTTGGCAGCGTTGGCGGTTTTTGGGTTGAAGGGGTACGAAAACCGGCTGACTACCGCCGAGCTCAACAAACTTCTTATCGTAACTCGGTAAGTAAACGATGGCAAGGGGTATTACTACCTCAGAGCCCGCCCGGGGGAGAAATTCTAGGGGGTCCTCCAGAACAAGGTCCGCGACTGGAAGCAGTTGTTATTTTTCATGGGCGGAGACTGGCGAGCTTCAATGAGCTACTCCGGGCGAGGAGAGCGAATCCCAACTTCCGATGAATATAGGGAGGCTAGCAGTAGGTTGCCTACTTGGTGTGTGTGGGTCGAATTAGATTTACTAATCTAAATCCCCTTTTTTTGCAGGTTTGAAGCACCACAAGTCTAGCCACGGCAAGCCCGAGACATCCCTCGAGGTCGACGTGGTGCGAGCCGTCTACTATCTTAGGAGTTAGGAGGATTGGGAGACCGCCCACCTCACTCAGCATCACTGCCTCAGGCTTGCTGGACTACACACCTTGCCTCACCACCTTACGGTTGAAGGTCCTGAGCTTCCATGTTCACAACCTTTTGTAGCTCGCTCACCTGGGGGGGTAGCTCACCCACGATACTAACACTTCTTCTTTGTTTTTACACACGGTAGCAGGGTTGTCTTCCCAACCGTTGAGATCCCGGACGCTTATCAGACGGTAGCTCGCCGATTTGCGATGGGTCCACCTCGACCTAATAAGCTCGCCCCGCCTTCACTACTCGCACTGGACGCGATTAAAAAAGCTGAGCTCGCCCAGAGGAAGGGCGATGTAGGTGGGTGTAAGACCCAAAAGGGGCAAACCAAGGCCCCTGCAAAGACGAAGGCTGCCGAGGTCACCAAGGCCAGCCGTGGTGGAGGGCGAGGTGGCGCCACACCTGAACGAGGTACGGGGAAGCGAGGTCTCCATAGAGGTGACGGGACCAAAGTGGGCGATGAGGATCCTCATAACCGCAAGAGGACCAAGTTCATCGGCCTACGCGATGAAGACTCCGACCAAGCAAGGCGAGCTTCGGCGAGGTCGGGGCAGGGGGGCTCTACCCAGTCAACGGCTCCGCTGGCGTCTCCATCCACGCCGAGGTCGCCGCCGCCGTCTCAGTCACCCTTCGGGGTCCAAATGAACGATGACACAGTCCTCGACTGGGACCAGGAGAGAGTCCAGTGAGTGGCTCGCCCCTTACCTTTGTTTTCTCACATTATTTAGGTTGTTTTCTTTCTCATATCCTAAGTGTTTGAACCTTGCAGTTATACTTCCATCGTCTATCCCGACAGGCATGAGGCTCTCCACTCCTATGAGTGGTCGCGGTCCTTGACCTCGATGAAGAATCTACCTCGCGGACTCGCTCAGAACACTGTCAGTGAGGTGCTGAGGTACTGGTCGACCCCTCAGCTGGCGACCATGAAAAGCAGAACCTGGTCGAAAATGCTTGGCTTTCCATACACTATGCAAGTGGGCTCCTGCTCGCCAGCCAAAAGGTGATCTACCAGGCGAGCGAACTGGAAGTAGGCCGCCAGGAAAAGAACAAGAGAATGATTGCCCTGGTGGAGTCCGCAGATAAGGCCAAAAAATTGGCGAAGCTCGCCGAGGAGAAAGCCACCGCATCCCTGGCTACCGAGCAGAGCGCCCTCAAGCAACTCGGCGACCTCCAGAGTCAGCTCGCCGGCGTCCAGTAGGATAAGGATGCCAAAATAAAGGCTAAGGAGGACGAGCTCCCCGAGAAGCTAGCCAAGGAGGTCGACGAGCATGGGTGGCCAAGAAAGAACTGGAGCTCCAGTGAGGTTTGACCCAGAGCACCGACGAGGAGTGCGCGAGGTTGAGGGCTGAGCTCTCGGCGAAGCTCAATGAGGTCGCCGAGCTCCACAATGATGCCTCTTTCTAGGCCGATTTGGTGGCTGCAAAGGCCGAGGCCTCAGACCGGGGCTTTGTCCAATGCTACGCCGAGGTGATCCGGGCCATTTGGTGGGCGCGAGCTCATCACGACTACAAGCTGAAGGCAGTTTTTGGAGATTTTAAAGACTGCTTGGACAGGGTCCCTTTCCCCGACGAGACGGAGCTCGACATTGGTGACCTCCCCGAGCTCGGTGTGCCCCTCGACTTTGTTCCGGCACGTTTCAAGATTATAAATACTGTGCCCGTGCCGGAATTGAACCTCGCCAAGGACGAGGAGGCCGCAAACGAGGAGGGTCAAACTCCACCCACCATGGAGCAGCTTCAAGAGGCATGTGGCGACGCCATGCTCAACCTCGGCGACTTCGACACTAGTGGTTGCACAGGTAACATTACCATCATGCCGAGGTTATCTCCGCAAGATCGCCAGGTCGCCGGCGAGGGGGTTGTTCCTGAGGTCGCCAACCCCGAAGTGCCCGCCGAGGTCCCCACTGATGCCTCCGTCACTCCTGCTTCGACGGCTCCAGCAACTTAGATTATTTTCTTAGTTTAGTTTTTGCAATTTCTGATTTTTGTAGCTCGCCGGGCTGCCTAGCTCGCCCAGAAGGAGCTTCTTTTTGTAACTTTTCTTTTTTCGTTGTTTAAGTAGTCGTAGCTCGTCGGGCATGTGTAGCTCGCCCAGAAGGAGGTTTTTGCACTTTAAAGATGGTTAGCTGGCCGACCTTTGTGGCCAGCAACACTACTTATACTTAGGGATTTTTCAGGCATCATTTTTGGCTTGAAAATTCCTCAAGTATTTCTGAATGAAACCCGAGCTTTTGGTTCTAACTCCATTTACCCACATTTTTGCGCTTATGTTATAATTTTTTTATTAGCTCGTTTATATATTTTTCGGGTACTTGACTGTTCGTCTTACTCCACTTTTGAGAAGCGAATCGTTTGTTTTACGTCACTTAGGACTACGAATCGTACCTTCGTTTGTGTAGTACATATTCTTCGTCTTATGCCACTTAGGGCCGCGAATCGCTCGTCTTAAACCACTTAGGGTAGCGAGTTGTACTTTGTTTAATTCATGTTGGGCAGTTGGGTTTCAAGAACGTTGCCTTAGATGTTTTAATCGTCTTTTTCGTGAATTTTTCTAACTTAAGGCAGTCAGTGCTTAGTGACCCTTTAGGAAGGGCACCTTTGCGACCTTAGGCACTTTGGCCTTTGCCTTCGACCATTTTGATTATAACGTTTGGGACCTTGGTCCTTGCGCATTACGAGGCTTCGGACACTGGGTGGATTATGGACCTTTGAACAGTAGGCGGACTTACGGGAGCTCGCCTAGTTGGCGAGCTGTAGGAGCTCGCATAGTTGGCGAGCTATAGAAGCTCGCATGGCTGACAATTTTTCTGACTTAATAAATTTTCCCAACTTCTCATAGCAGCGTAATTTACATTGGTCGCCATCAACATTTCTGATGCAAACCTTCGTCTAATCTATTACAAAATCTCGATTTATTGATAAAACTTTTTCAAGTGTGCTGCGCTCCAGGTGTATGACAAGGCGTTGCCTTATGCGTCTTCGAGGTCGTAAGTACTGTTTTCCCCGGCCGTGGTAACCCAGAACGGTCCTTCTCAGTTTGACTCGAATACACCTGGTGGGGCCATCAGATTCTTCTTCAGCACTAGGTCCCCAATTTTGAACTTCCGGTCTCGGACCTGGGAATTGTAGTACTTTTCTGCCGTACGCTTGTAGGTGTTATTCTTCATTTCTGACGAAGCTCTGGTCTCCTCGATCAGGTCTTTTTCTACCGCCAAGGCTTCGTCATTGTTTTCTTCGTCAAAACCCATCACCTTCCAAGTCTTGTTCTGAACCTCGACTGGTATTACCGCTTCAGTTCCGAAGGCTAAGGCAAACGGAGTCTCTCCGGTACTGGCTCGGTATGATGTTCTGTAACACTATAGGACCTCCGGGAGTTCGTCTGCCCAGCTGCCTTTCTTATCTTCGAGGCAGAGCTTCAATGTGTGCTTTAAAATTTTGTTAACCGCCTCGACCTGGCCGTTTGACTGCGGATGGTACGGGGTTGAGTAGTGCTTCTTGATGTTCCATGAACTACAGAAGTCTCTTAACTTTTGGCCGTCAAATTGCCTTCCGTTGTCTGTGATGATTGATTGCGGAAGTCCAAACCGGCAGACCAGGTTCTTCCATATGAAGCCGATCATTCTTTCTTGTGTTATTGTTGTAAGTGCTTCGGCTTCAGCCCACTTAGTGTAGTAGTCTACTGCTACGACATCAAACTTTACACCGCCTCTGCCAGGTGGAAATGGGCTGATCAGGTCGATGCCCTATTTTGCAAAAGGCCATGGGCAGAAGACCGACTTGAGTTGGTTGGCTGGGGAGTGGATATTAGGTGCAAAGAGTTGACACTTTCGGCACTTTCGTGCAAAGCTAATGGCATCTTTGCGAAAAGTGGGCCAGTAGTACCCCTGCTTGATCGTCTTGTATGCCAGAGATTGCCCCCCAGCGTGACTTCCGCAAATTCCTTTGTGAATTTCTTCTAACACTTCGAACCCTTGCTTCTTAGATAAGCATTTGGGTAGGGGTAGAGAGAATCCACGTTTGTAGAGTTGGCCATCCACCAATGTATATCTAGCAGCTTGCTTCACTAGCCGGTTAGCTTCCCAGGTGTCTTCGGGGGTCGTTCCGTCCATTAAATATTTTTGGATCAGAATGTACCAATCTTCAGCATCTTCCTGCCCCCTACTCGAAGTTTGATTTACTTTGTAATTGAACGTCGAGGGGTTCTTTAGTTTTGTTGATCCCTTATGTTTTGATGACATTAAAACAAGCGGAGTAAGGTCTGCTTAAACGGAGTAAGGTCTGCTTAAGCGGAGTCAGGTCATCTGGAGCAGACCAGCAGACCAGGTCATCTGGAGCAGACCAGTAGACCAGGTCATCTGGAAGCAGAGCAGCAGACCAGCAGACTAGGTCATCTGGAAGCAAACCAGCAGACCAGGTCATCTGGAAGCAGACCAGCAGACCACATCATCTGGAAGATGAGTAAGGTCATCTGATGAAGATAAGTGAGGTCATCTGATGTCGTTGCATAGACGTACTATTTACAGAAAGTCAATCATGTCAAGGGGACAAGATGACAGCAACATGATTTCCATAATCATAGGCAATCAATCAAGTCAAATTAGATTGAAGATCAAAGCCAAGATGGAAAGATATCAACTTGGAGATCAAGAATCAATCAATCACTTTGATTGATTGATTACATTTTTATAGGGATTTCAAATTCTAGTGAACTCTAACGGCTAGTATTTAACACCTATAAATATTAGTACCATAGAGAAGATTAATAATAGTTTTACACATGATCAACTAGCAGAATCGCTGCACAATTCTCTTTGTACTCACACAACCCTACATATTTATTTATCTTTTGTAAAGACTTTGTAGAAGTTAGATACAAGTGTGCACTAACAAGAATTGTAAGAGAGTTTTCTCTTGAAAGTTGTAAGGAAGTTAGTAAGTAAGAGAGCCCCTCAACTCCAAGTTGGATTGAGGAGAGTAGATGTAGGACAGTTGGTCCGAACCACTATAAATCTTATCTTTTATCTGCTTTATTTTATTACTCTAACTTGCTGCACTAAAGATTAAAAAGGTTTTCATTAAAAGGATTAAACTAAAAACTTTTCCGCACAAAAAGACACTGCGCACCTCAGCTGACTGTATAGTCAGCTGCTTTCAAAACAAGAAGACTCAAAGTCTTCTTTAGGGACCAATAAGTTTGGTGACTACAACCTCCGTGACCTCGGCTTCGCCGTTGCTGGTAGCTAGTCGGGCTAGGGCGTCTGCTTGCGTGTTCTCCAGCCGCGGTATCTGATTGATGTAAACCTGCATAAACATCGAGATCAGATGCGCGACTATTTTCTGGTAGGTCATCATCTATTGATCTTTTGCCACATACTCCCCCCGGACTTGGGATATTATTAGCTGGGAATCTCTGAAAACTTGAAGATTGGTTGCCCCCACAGCTAATGATAACCTAAGTCCGACTATCAAAGCTTCGTACTCCGCCTCATTGTTGGTTGCTCGAAAGTCAAACCGGATTGCAGAGGTGAAGACTTGTCTATCTGGGCTGATCAGAACTACGTCGGTGCCTGCTGCCGTGCTGGTTGATGACCCGTCCACGTAGAGGTGCCACTGAGTTATACACCCCCTCGTCAGATCTTGCGGAAAAGTCAGCTCGACGATAAAGTCGCGAGCACTTGTCCCTTGATCGATGTTCGTGGTGCGTAGGTTATACCGTATTGGCTAACTTCTAGTGACCATTTCAGCAAGCGTCCGACGGTGTCTGGGCGTTGCAATATTTGACGTAGTGGGAAAGTCGTCAATACCTCCACCGGGTGGTCGAAGAAGTAGGGTCTCAATTTTCTAACACTCATCACCAGTGCATAGGCTGGCTTCTCTGTTGGGGTGTAAGGCAACTCAGCTTCATGTAAGACTTGGCTTACATAGTACACTGGTAGGTGTGTTTTTGCCTCTTCTAGGACCAGGACGGAGCTGATGGCCACCTCCGAGGCGGCGAGGTACAGGTATAGTTTCTCACCGGGTACCGGCTTTGACAGGACCTGCGTATCTGCCAGGTATGCTTTGATATCTTCGAAGGCTCGCTGGCATTCGCCCGTCCACACGAAGTGGTTTTTAAGGTGTAGCTTGTTGGCTTTGGCTGCCTCCTTGTACCTCCATGTGTTCGCCTTGATTGCCTCAAAGAATGGGCGGTTTCAATCACCGGACCTGGAGATGAACCTGTTCAAAGCCGCCATACATCCGGTCAACCTTTGGATTTTCTATACGGAATCGGGGATGCCCCTCTCGATTATGCATTGGACCTGCGTTGGGTTGACCTCTATTCCTCGTTGGCTCACCAGGTGACCTAGGAATTTTCCTGAATGTACGCCTAAACTGGTCTTTTTGGGGTTCAGTTTCATGTTGTAGTGGCGTAGTATGTCGAAAGTTTGCTTGAGGTGGTCAAGGTGGTCCTCCTTTCTCAAGCTCTTGACAACTATGTCGTCCACGTACACCTCCATAGACTCGCCAATGTGTTGGTCAAACATTTTATTCACCAACCTTTGGTAGGTGGCTCCGGCGTTGATAAGTCCGAATGGCATCCTTTCCAAGTAATACATGTTTTTGTTGGTGTAGAACGCCGTATGTTCCTGGTCATCTGGGTGCAATGCTATCTAGTGATAGCCCGCAAAGGCATCCATGAATGTCATCATCTCGTGGCATGCAGTGCTATCTACAAGCTGATCAATGTGGGGTAGTGGGAAGTTGTCCTTTGGACATGTTTTGTTCAGGTTTGTGAAGTCGATGCAGAGCCTCCACGTCCTGTTGTGTTTCTTCACCAGGACAGGGTTCGCGACCCACTGCGGACATAGGGCTTCCTTGATCAGCTTGTTGTCCAACAATTTTCCTATTTCAACTGTTAGAGCTGCGTATTTGTCTGGTCCTTATTTCCTTCGTTTTTGGAGGACGGGCCTCCTCGTCGGATCTATGTTAAGTCGGTGGCAAGCATGCTCCAACGGGATTCCCATCATATCTTCATGGGACCAGGCAAACACGTCCATGTTGGACATCAAAAACAGCTCCATCCTCAACTGGTACGGTTCAGGTAACTCGGAACCTATGAAAAGGTCCAAGTCCTTTTTCGGGTCCACCGGGAGTGCCATCAGTTCTTCCATGGGGGTGGCTTTTCTTTTCTGGGTTTTCCACCTAGGGTCGCTGATGAACTCGTCCCACTCCTCCTGTGACATCTGCGCAGGTTCATAACCTAGGCGCGGTTCAAGGCCATCAGTGTTTCTTTCAACTTGGGGAGGTCCATCAACTGTCAGCATTTCTGGTGGTCCCTCAACCTGGGAAGGTCCTCCCACCTGGGGAGCTGGGTCAACATCCATTTGCACCGGTCCCTGGCTCCCCGGAGGTTCTCCATCTTGGGTTTCTTGGTCCACCTCCATGGGCGCAAGTTGCTGTTCTTGCGCTGGTTCCAACACTTGGTTGTTTTGGGTTTTCTCTATTCCCTCCATAGGCGCCGGTTGTGTGCATTGCGCAGGTTCTAAGACTTGGTTGATTTCCGGCAGATCGCCTACCTCCATCAACTCGGTTTCTGTTGAGATGATGTCTAGGATGTTGGGCTCGTCTACCGAAATCTGTACGCCCTCTTCAAGGATATGGACCTGCGTCACAGACTTTTTGACCCGGCCATCTTTAATTTGGAGTAAACACTCTCGGGCCTTTTTCTGGTCGCCTTTGATGGTTTCGGCACCTTTCGGAGTTGGGAACTTTAAACAATAGTAGTAGGTCGAACACACCACTTTGAATTCATTAATAAACGGGCGGCCGAGGAACCCATTGTAGGAGGACTGCTGGTTGACAACTAGGAAATCTACTAACCTAGTTAGCCTCCTCTCCGGGTACTCAGCCGATACAAGTTGGATGCTCAACCTGATACTACCTAGGGGGACGGTTACAGCTTCTCCGAACCCCACTATCCTAGCATTGCTAGGTTCTAAATACGACTCAAAATCACCTAAGGCATCCAAGGTGGATTTGAAGAGAATGTTGGTGAAGGCGCCGGAGTCCACAAGTAGCCTGTAAACTCTGACGTTCATGATGTTGGCGGTTATCACCAACGAGTCATTGTGGGGCGTCAGTACCCCATCCAGGTCTGCCGAGGAGAATGTCAGCTCATCAGTGAGTTGCGCGACGGGCCTGGGGATGGAGCTACCTTCTTGGACCTGATTTATGGCCTGGATCTCGGCCTTCCTCTTTCTCTTGGAAATGGAGGATCCTCCGTCTTGGAGACCTCCGGCAGCTCCAATTTCTTCCTCGAGAACTAAGAGTTCTCGGGTCGGCTCCAAGTTTTGTTGAGGTTGGGGAGGTCCCCTTAGCCTATTTTGAGGACCGCGTTGACCAGCATCCTCTTCCTCATCTTCGGAGGCTTCCCTCCTCTCGAACCTGGGCCTTTTCACCGGTGCCTTCTTCACAAATTCGGCCAGCTTCCCATCCACATAAAATTTCCACAGTTGTTTAAGGAGGTCTCAGAACTCGCTGGTGAAGTGGCCGATCGACTGGTGATAGGCACAATACTTGTTGGGGTTGAACTTCGCGCGATCCTGGTGAATTCTCCTTGGCTCCTCCAATAAAGCTTTGTCTTTAACCGCTGTAAAGACGTGGTCAAAGGAGACGGTGAGGACTTGGTTGAGCTTCTTCTTGAACTCGTCTCCATCACTGAAAGCTTTTAAGTTCCGGGGAGCTTCGTATGTGCCCCTGGACTTCTTCCCGTAGGGTTTCCTCTCCTTGGAGGCACCGACCTCTTTCTGGAGGGCCTTCTGCATGGCCACAAACACCCTCGCCTTGTGGCGGAATTCGGTGTAAGTGTTCGGACATGCGAGGTGCATTTCCTTCCAGAGGTCTGTCCTTTTTCGGAGTTCGGCCATCACCGCAACGACTTTGGTGTCCTCGCTCACCGGCTCGCCTTCCAACAGTATCTTGTCGAACCTCTCTAGGTACTGCTGGTCAGTCTCACTTTCGCCTTGATGGATGTTGGCGAGGCGGTGCTTCTGGGTAAGGTAGGATCTAAACCTGGAGAAGTGAGCCAAGAACTCTCGCGTGAGTTGGCCAAATGAGTTGATTGACCCCGGGGCGAGTGACGAGAACCAGCTGTGAGCTCGGTCCCTGAGGGTCAATGGGAAGTTCCGGCATTGAGTAGCGTCGGTGGCACCTACCGAGATCATGTAGTCTGTATACTTGGTCAGGTGGACCTTCGAGTCAGATTGGCCCTCGTATGCAGACATCACCGGGAAGTGGATCTTCTTTTGGACCGGTGCTCGGACGATGGCAGGTGCCAACGCAGAGACGGGGAGAGTGGTGGCGTCGGGACCTCCAGATTTGGCTGCTACTTGCTGTTGTAGCATTTCTACGGCCTTTTTTAATGTGGTCAGCTCGTCGTTGTGGGTCACCTCCGGCGGAGGTGCCTCACTCTGGGGTGACCCCTCCGTGGCGGGTCGGACTGGAGCCCTCCATGTGGGCCCAGTCTATCGGTCGTGGGCCTCCTTAGTCGGTCATGGGCGGACCTACGAGGCTGTAGGTCCGACTCTCCCCTCTGGGACGTAGCCGGGGCTACCGTCCGTTCAACTTCCTCACACCTCGGCCCTAGTCTGCCTTGGAGGACCTCCCTCCTCAGTGATTGGTGGGTGGCGGATGCTTCGGTGTAGGCCGAAGCTCGCCCAGTATGCGTAGCTGGATCTTTCACCACCTTAGCTTTTCCAGCGCGCTCCCTAAGTTGGCGAGCTTGGGCGGAGCTCGCCTCCTACTCGGATGGGAGGTCGCTGTAGTGACCCCGGGTCTGGGTTCCCTGGGTCGGCCTGGTCAGCTCCAGGGCCTCGGTGGTTGGAGCTCGCCTAGGCACTAAGGCGAGCTCGTCGAGCTGCCTCTGTTGTAACCTTTGCAAGGTTGCAATCGTGCGCTGGAGCTCGTCGGGGTTGTTGGCGAGGTCCCTCAGGGCGGGGTTTAATTCCTCCTGAGTTACCGAAACTCGCGGAGGTCGCGGGACATTATTTTTCTGGGGAGCTCGGCGAGAGGTCTCCCACTCAGCCTGGTCCTAGTCGCCGCCCTTCCCCTCCGGGTGTTCCCGAGGTTTGTCCCTTAGGCATTTTGGGATTTTGAAGGGGGTAGCTCGCCGAAGGTCACCGGGGTTACCGAGGTAGGTCGCCGAGGTCACGATCTCCGATCAGGTTGAATTTGTCCGAGTTTTTGTCTAGCTTTACGTGTAGTAAATTATCCGAAATCCGGTTTATTTGTGTACACACGTGCATTTGAAAACTTTTTCCGGATAGAAATTATGGATCCGGGAATTTAGGTTTTGCCCGAAAGTCTGGGTTTTCGTTCAAGGAATGGAAATATGTGTGTATCTTCAAGTGTTCTTGAACTTTGGTCAAGAACACCTTCAAATCTTCAAATCTACAACAAACCCTAATCTCCCACTCTCAAATTTTGGTTCAAAGGACCCTCCTTCTAGCTCCAAATTGTTGATAGAATTTCGTAACGGTGTTTGTTATGTGGCTTTTATAACATATTAATTCTACCAAATAATAATCTTAGATTTATGTTCTTGAGAGGATAATGTAGAGAGAGAAAGTGGAGAGTTTAGAGAGAGAAAGCTTGTTGTATTATGATTGGATATATTGTAATAGTACAAGAGAGGTCTTATTTATAGGTGTGCGAGTGTGAGGTGGCACCTTACGAGCCTATTTGGCTTCCGGTGTTGACGAAGGTACATAACCCTCGTCTTAATCCCTCACAATGCTCCATTTACAATGCCTCATTCTTCTATATTTACATGCTCTATTTGTGCGCCCGCTAACCGGGCCCTTAAGCTGGGCCAGCTACCCGGCGAGCTACCTGGCAAGCTCATCTGCCTTGTGTGATTTTCCAGAATGTGATGCAGTGGAGGACCTCGGTGCGGTCCCCTAGAGGGCGAGCTCCCTCTCGAGAGGGGTAGCTCGCCCGGGACCTCCCCTCCTCTTGATGCCCCAACCCTTCGGCCTTGGCCTATTGGGAGCTTAGGCGAGGTCCTTGCCTACCTCGCCGAGCTCTCACATGTTCGTCATGGTCAGGGCTGGTGGCTTGGCTCTTACGCAAGTGGGTGACCTCCTTAGCCTTGGATAATTTCGTGATTATCCTCAGGTAGTTCGCCTTGTCAACAATAAGTTTATGTTCATAATTGATCCTAAAATGATATACATTGTGCTATTGACCCCGTATTAGCTAGAAAGTGTGTTTTGTAGTGAAAAATGAGCAAAAACGAGGAGTTTGTG
>JAPKLY010002298.1:5066-26792 GCA_026898435.1 Prunella vulgaris | reverse complement strand
CCCCCCCCCCTTCTAGACTTGTTCAAGTGTATTCTTCCCAAAAACCTACCTTTGGGACCAACAGATAGTAGTCCAACTGACCCGCTTCCTAGCAGTCAGTAGGTTTGTTATCTCTACTGAGCTTCCAGGCACTTTACTCACACTCAGTTTTTCTGACTTGTTACTGAATTGTCCCTGCTGTCCCTGTGGACCTTCAGCATACTGAGTAATTCAGGAAATCCTGACTGAGAGTGTAAGAGCATTTTTCTGAGTCTTTCAGAAAAATCTGACATCAGTGTATTCCCCCCATACACTGATTGTACTCATTTCGGGACCAACAAGTGGTATCAGAGCAGTGGTTTAAAAGACCACTGACTTTGTTTACCAACAGTTTCTGAGGAGAAACTTTTGGTGGTCTACTGAATAGATCTCGTTTCTGAAAACTTCATATCATGGCATCCGGTTCTAAACGCCTCGAGGGCAATCTTCCTGAATTCTCTATTGACAATTATGACTATTGGAAATTCAGGGTACTCGCACATCTCTATTCCATCCATGATCAGATGCCTCTGGTGATTGAGCAGGGTCCGATCAAATTCATGAGGAATCTTCAGATGACCTAGCCTGTTGCTGGCAATGTTCCCATTCCAGCTGCCGGAGATGAAAAAGTGGAGAGGTCCGTGCTTAACTCTGATCAGATTAAGCAAATTGGACTGGATAATGTTGCCAAGAACATTATACTCCACACCATTTCTTACGAGAATTCGGTCAGGCTCGTGCATCTGAGAACAGCAAAGGAGATCTAGGATGCTCTGAGGGAGATGAGTGAGGGATCAGAAAAGATCAAGGAGAACAAGAGAGATCTTGCTATCAGGAAGTTTGAGGCCTTCCGGATGTTAGAAGGAGAATCCATCGATCAGATGGAAGCTCGGTTCATTAAGATGATGAACGAGCTAGCAACCCTTGGGAAGGAGTTTCCCAAGAGGGAGGTGTCTTCTAAAATCCTGAACTGTCTCCCTGAAAGATGGGACACAGGAGTGATCTTACTAAAGAACACTCAGGATCTTACCAACATTACTCACTCTCACCTATTCTCAGAGTTAAAGGCTCTGAAATTCGACCTCGATAAGAGGAAGAAGAAGGGTGCTGTCAGTGAGGAAGTTAGTGAGGAGAAGACTCCTGAAAAGGAAAAGAGCGTGGCTCTTAAAGCTACTCCTGAGCCTGAGGCTGGATCTGGCTCTAAGTCTCTGAAGGACATGAACAAGGATGAGCTAGCCTTGGAGTACAGCCTGATGGCGCGGCATTTCGAGAAACTGAACTCTCGATTCGGAAGGTATAAGAAATTTTATACTGACAGCCGTGATCGCAGGTACTCCAGCCCCAGGAGATCGAGTCCCCGAAGAGAAGAAAGGAGGGGTTCAGATTCCAGGAGGGATCGCAATGAGCCTGAGCGACGAAGAGATGAGAAGAGGAGAGATGATGAGCCCAGAAGATCCAGCTCCAAACCTGAACGATCATCAGGGAGCAGGAAGGAGTCATCAGATAAAAGGTACACTGACAAAAAGTTTGCTTCTGATGTAGATCAGTACTACCACTGCAAGAAGACCGAACATTATCAGTATGATTGTCCGGAGCTCAGTGCTCGTGAGCGAGAGGATCGGAGAGACAAGAGAGAGCTCAGGGCATCAGACCGGAGAGCATTGCTTGCTGAGGATTCCTCAGATTCAGATGGCCTAGGACGCCGGTCCCCTGAACTCTTCTCCGATGAGGAGTATGATGACCTCTGCCTGATGGCAGATGATGAGGTATGTTCTTCTGTCTCTTCTCCTGATCACGCACCTGAGCTTAGCTCAGATTCAGCAGGAGAACTCGACCTTCAGCTCGCCCTAGAGCAATTGATGGTTGACTTCTCAAGGTAGCAGGAGACTCATACTCACACAGTGGATGTGAATGCGCAACTGAGTGGAGAGAACGATCGGCTAACTGAGTCTCTCAGAGTAAGAGATACTGAGGAAGCCCTCAGATTAGTACATCTTCAGGAAGAGTTGCTTCATGCTCGGAACAAGCATGATGAAGCTCCACTGGAGGTAGAAAGACTGAAGGGTGTAATCAGCTCGCTAATTGAGACTCGTGATACTGATCTGTTCCTTGCTCAGGAACAACTGATGATTGAGCGAATTGCTCTTAGAGTGATGTTCGAAACTGAGTGGCAAGCTCGCCTTTGTGCTGAGCAAACTACTTGGGATCTTGAGCTGATCTCAACAGAGAAAGCTCATGAAGAGTTGGTGCTTCAGTACACCATTGAAATTGAGGCCCTGAAAGAAACAAATGAGCATCTTGAGGTTAAGCTGAAGAAGTTATACACATCTACCCAAGTGGTCGATGAGTTAACCAGTCTCTCTCAGCTGACTAATGGTGCTAAAGCTGAGTTGGGCTATGATGCCTCAAAAGACCCAAAGGGTAAGAAAAGGAGATGTGCTTCAGGGAGCAACTCTCTGAAGAAGTTTTTCCCTGCTCTAACTGATGACAAGAGCTCAAGTGTTGCTCGTCAGGACAAGGGCAAAGGGAAGGAGAAAATGCTTGTTGAACCTGTCAGGCAAAGGACTGAGGAAACAAGGCCAAAACCTAAGGGAAAGGCCAAGGCTCCTCATCTTGAGTTAAGGAAGACAGATCAAGGGAACTCCAAGGCTCAGCCTAGGAATCCTCAATCGGGGAAGAACTCTGCTCCTAGCACTTCTCAGGCCCAGCCTAGAAATGCTCAGAGCGGAAGAAACTCAGGACAGAGGAGGCCTCAGGCAAAGCCAAGGACTACTGAGGTCCAGACTCCTCAGACAGGGCACAGAGCCCATCAGGAGCGTCCCAATCATCAAAGGAGAAGGACAAACCAGATGGTCTCTGAAAGGCAACGGAGACCTGACTCCGAAAACACTCAGGCCAGACCTCAAGTGCCAAGAAGTCAGGCCCGAGCTGCTCCTTCTCGGGATCAAACTCAGCCCAATACACCCAGGCCAAGGAGGAACAGGAGGCCCACCCCCAGCAATCAATATAGGGCTCCTGAACCTCAGGTTGACACCCATACACCCTCAACTTCCCAGGCACAAAGGAAGAAGACTGTGTATGTTGATGTTTCAGGGAGACAGATTTACACTTCTGATGCTATCAGAAACAAATCTGGATCCCGAAGGGTATGGCTGACTCAGTAGGACCCAATACTAGATGGGTATCTGAGGCCTGATTCTTTTCAGGACGTTGCGGGCTACAAAAAGAGGTTAGGAGGATCTGATGAAGGACTGGTACTTGGACTCAGGATGTTCCAGGCACATGACCGGATTTCGTGATCTCCTTCAGGATTATGTAGCTCAGGAAGGCCCGCAGGTAACCTTTGGTGATAACTCTAAGGGTTTCACCAGAGGATTCGGAACCCTTGTTGTTGGTCCCAAAACGAGTAAGATCAGTGTATGGGGGGGGGGAATACACTGATGTCAGATTTTTCTGAAAGACTCAGAAAAATGCTCTTACACTCTCAGTCAGGATTTCCTAAATTACTCAGTATGCTGAAGGTCCACAGGGACAGCAGGGACAGTTCAGTAACGAGTTAGATAAGCTGAGTGTGAGTAATGTGCTTGGAAGCTCAGTAGAGATAACAATCCTACTGACTACTTGGAAGCGAGTCAGTTGGACTACTATCTCAGTGAGCTAGAGTACGTACGGAAAGTGAGCCCTTAGATTCTACTCGTTTTAGTTTCTGAAAACATTTTCTCTGAACTTGCTTAGTAAACTGGTGGTTAGGACTGAGTGCACCGTATTCAGATTCAGGATGATTGATTAAGACCTGAGGATAAAACAATGCAGAATGTTCAGTTTATTATGATGACAGTTATGATCCTGAACAAAACAGTAAATCAGCACACAAGGGTCTTTTTAACGTGGTTCGGAGATAACCAACTCCTATGTCCACGGCCTGATTTAACAAGAAGCTATCCTCAAAACCCTGAGGATAGGTGCTTGGTTTTACGTGCCAAGGGACACGAGTAGCCAACTTCCTCTCTTAGGAACTGACCCCTGGGCGTTTTACAAGTCCCAGTCCTTCTAACTAACCAATCTCACACCTTGAGTGGTTTGGTATTCTGGTTTCCAACTAAGATAGCTCTAGCAATACAAAACAATGCTAAATATTAGAGCTATCGATCTAAGCAAATACAGAGTGAATCCTACTACAACACAAGGGAAATTTAATTGCAGAGTGTTGCTTATAGTATGCTTTGAGAGCTTGGATTCTTGAGAGTTTTCTCTTGGAAATTTCCTGTTAACCTTGAATGGGTGCAAGGTTCTCCATATTTATAGGCAAGATTCAAAATAGATCCGTTGGAGGAGATCTAATCAAATCTTTCCTATTTTAGGGTGTTTGCAGGCTAGAAATATTGTTTGACCTAACCGCCATGCTTATTCTGGCAAGTTGTCCCATCTCCTGCAACTTTTGAGATGCATTAAATGCCGCATTAAATGCTGCGCAGACTCCGTACATACGTGTCGAAAGATCATTGGCTCTCCGCTCTAACGGCTAGTTGACCTTCAGACATTTGTCCTTCCTCGTACATTCAATACTCTGAGTCTCTTATTAATAACTCAGTCTGAATGTTTGTCTTCATTGGAGTCTTACTGACATTCTCTTTGTCTCTTGTCCCATAGCATAAATAACCTTTTTGCCTTGGACATACATGGTTCAGGTGATCTGAACTACTGTCCGAGTCAGGTCTTATGTGTCTTCAGCACAGCCTGATAGATTATTCAGCACAGTATGTGTAACCTTTCTGCTTTTGACTTATATGGTTCAGATAAACTGAACCAATGCCTAAGTCAGGTCCTAAGTGAATTCAGCACAGCCTGTTAGCTTACACTTACTCTTCACTGACTAAGATCTGTCTTGAGTATGCTTAGTGTACTCAGTAGAAACATCAGTCAATGGTACTTCAGGATTGACTTCAGGACGGATCATCAGGCTTCGATCTTCAGCTTCAGATCAGGCAATCTTCAGCAAGACTGACTGATTCCTTCAGGATGAATTACACTTCAGACTTCAATAAATTGGGTCGACTCTAATATTCTTCAGTCTTCAGCGAGTTCCTCCTGTACTGAATTCCTAACCTAACTATCCTGAATTATTTTATCCTGAACATCTGTACTTTGGCAGATTCATCAGGGGTTTTGGGATCTAATCAAAATACTCAGATTGTCCCAACAATTTCCCCCTTTTTGATGATGCCAAAACCCTTAAGCAAATTCCTATTCATCTATACAATCAACTGACTTAGTCAGTGAGAACAACTCAGTACCACCTGACAACTAGGCACTTAGTCTATAAGATGAAAACAAGGAATGGGTTAGTACCGTTCTTGATAAGGATTCAGAAAAGTAAATTCAGGAGTCAACAAGAAGTTGTACTCAGGAAAAATAAAATAACTTCATTGATTGATATAGAATTATAGTTATCCTGAAGCTATTACAAATTCCTGAACAACTAGCTCCTGATCTAGTCTTCATCCTTATTCCATACAGCTTGTGGAATATCATACATCTCCAAGACTCGGTTCAGGACCAACTTCATCCTGTTCCGATCATCAACAGCCCCGGCAGCGCGTCCTACTCTGACGACTTCTTCTGATATTGCTTTCCGGTCTAGTTGTTTGGAGTTCCTAAAGAGTGGAGGATGGTAGTTGATGAATTCCGGAGGAGCGATCTCTACACCTTCAGTGTCAGCATGTCTGATTATTTCTGCCCAGAGATCAGGGTGCTCCTGTGCCATCCAGTGATGGAGTATGACGTCTTTTTCTTCAGTTAGATCGTCCCATAACCCCACCACGTAGAATAGGTAGGCCCACCTATTCTGGATCGGAATCCATACCTCCAACATCTCTATAGGAATGAAGTCTTCCACAAACTGCACTGGAGGAGGGCCTTGTCCTGAACTGACCACCATTTTCCTCTGAGTCTTCATCCGAGGTCCAGAAGTCACAGATTTCTTCTTCTGAACCTGCGAAGTCAGATACTCATTGGACTCTTTCAAGCGCTGGATCTGACTGAGGAGCGAGATCTCCTTCATCTTTGCTATCTTTTCAGCTTCAGTCATCACCATTTTCTTCTGAGTGGTCAACTCAGGTTGCATTTGTTCCTCCATCTCATTGTACAAAGGTTCCAAAGCAGGATCCTCAGAGGGCCTTAATCTCTTCGGATCTGAACCTTCAGCAGCTTCGATTGCAGCGACGGACCTTGTCCTCTTTCTTTCCGCCGCTATCAGTTCAGGGGGGAAGATTTTCTTCTTTGCTTTACCAGTAGTGGCAATTTGCTTCTTCCCTTCTTCCCCCTTTTTGGCATCATCGTCATTGATCCGTTTGACAACTTCGTCTACTGACTCCGCCAATAATGTGAACTGACTGTCCATCTCAGTCTGCTTGCCCTGCAATTGCCCAATCTGCCTGGCCATCCTTCTCAGGCCAACACTTAGCTTGTCGACGGCTGAATTGTGCTCAGCTTTTAGCCGTCCTTCAAAGCTCATCATCCGATTGTTCTGGGCAGTAGCAATTGCATCCTTCTCCTGTTCAGATATCTCATTCAGCAGCTCCTCTTTCAGTTCAGCTTTCAGTTTGGCCAACTTTTCATCAACCAGTTGATCAACTTTTTCAGACAATTGTTGATCAAGAAAAGTGGCAAGCTTATTCTCCTGCTGAATTTGCACATCTAAGACCATCTGATTGCAGCTTTGTATGGCACCTTTTGCTTGCTCGGAGATAGCAGTGAGATCTACTGAATGTTGAGTTCTGACTTCTCCAAGAAGATCTATTGCAGCATGCATATCAGTGGCCATTTCATTCAGGTCTTTGTCCAGCCTTTTCATTTTCTTGCTCAGAGCTTCAGAATTTGAATCAACCCTACTTGCCTTTCGCTCAACGAGAGTTATTCTTCTGTGACAATTAGCAAGTGCTCGTGAGGAATTTTCAGTGAACATAGCTGCTGGGGTGATCCAGTTTCCTCTGACTCGGATAAGACCTGTTCTACCCTCTCCTGAAGCCTCCGCAGTCCCAGGTCCAAGGGGTGCATCATCGGCCGGTGCACTGACTCCTTTAGTGCCACCTTGCTGAATGTCTTCAGCAATCACAACTTCTTCCCTCTCATCCTTCTTCTCCTTCTCAACTTTTTCAGGCTCTGGCTCGGGGTAGATGCGTCTGACAGTTCTGATGAAGTCTGCCATTTTGATCAGGTGATGTAAAGAATTCACGTTGAAGTGATCAAAAAGGGTAGCTTCAGTCTCAGCCATATTCTCCCATCCTCTCAACTCCCCAAGCTGACTCAATTCAGGCTATGTGGCATTCCTGATCATAGCATAGGTGCGAAGTTGCACTACCGCCTCCTTCTGAGCTTCTGAGAGGTCAGGAAACCTCCTCTCCACCATTTCAGCAGCCCCTCCCCTTGCCACTATCTCAAAATCCAGAAATGTGTTCTTATCAGGCGCGGGGAAAGGCCACGAGGCTTCAGCCTGAACTGGTTCAGCAGCCTCCTGCTCAACTCCTCCTTCCTGAGCAGGTTCCACCTGATCCTTCTCAACACTCTGATAGGTTGAGGCGATATCAAGAATCAGTTGATCGGGATCAGGGGATGCAACATCCGGAACGGAAGTGATGGGAGCAATTTCAAGAGCGGCCTGAGCCGGTTCCTTTTCCGGAGTTGTATGCTGAACAGCTTCTTCAGCAACTCTCTCTTCCACAAGCTTTTTCTCTCGCTCTGCTGACCCTGAATAAAGAAATTTGAGCTTCTGTTGCTTGGGTCCAGAGGGCTTAGATTTGACCTCCGCTGGCTTCGCTATGTTAGCCTCAGAAGATTTGCTCGCCTGAGCCTTGACTCTCCCAGTCGTGCTCGCCTGAGCCTTCTTCTTTTGAGTCTGAGGTCTCCTTTTTATGCCAGCATCATCGGAGTAAGCCCTGAAGAGGTTAATTTTTGGTGGAATCTCGAGCGACTGGGCCTGATCAACGTCCCCTAGATCCAGAGTTTCCAAAATCAATGAGATTTTGGTGCCAAAGTGCATCTTGGCCTCGAACGTCGCCTGACCCTCAGGCGAATACTTGATTTTGTTGGTCTCAGCAACCAGCAGTTGGAGGAAGTAATCCTCCCAGTGAAAATTGTTCACTGAGGCATCAGAAATTGCCATCATCGTATAAAGCTTCGGTCTGGAGATCTGGTCCAATCCTCCGGCAATTCCCATCACTCCCTGACCTGTCAGGTCGAAGAAATGACGGTTCTCAGTCCTCAGGACTGATTTATTGAGACCTGACCTCAGGACGACTTCTCTATCGCATAGGGACTGGAGAAAATCCTTCTCATTCCTGAACCCGTAATCAATCGAGCTTCGTCCAGAGCGGGGAAGATTAAAAACCTCCCTAATCTTCTCCCTGAGGTTAATAGTGACCACCTCCTGGTCATTTCTTCCTCACCATCCTTCTTCTTCACACAGGAAGTCAGAGGAATGCATGTCTCCCACTCCTGGGAGTCCTTGTTCTGTGCCATCTTCAGATAAAAGGCAACAACAAGTCTGGGGAGCAGTCTCTGAGGTCTGGCTGTAATGAAGCGCAAGAGCCCTGCATTGTTGAAGAGTTCCTTCACAGGAAGTAAATCAGAATGGTTGGAGGTAAAATCTCCATAGGGTTCCCAATGAATTTCATTTCTAAGGTGAAAAAGGTTTCCGAAGAATGAGTCTACTGAAGGAGACGCCATGGAAATAAGTTGGAGATTTGAAGAAAATTGGGTTGCAGAGAAAAATATGTTAGGAAAATATTTGGGTGCATAAAGAATGCAAAGTCGAACACTTCCCTTATTTATACTAATTTTCAGTTTAAATCGGATGGCTCTGAAAATAATGACTTATGAGATTCAATGGTCAAGATTAAAAAGTGAAAATCATGGAGCCTTTTCGGTTTTCAAAAGTAACTGGTCAAACTTTATCGAAAACTGTTCCCGCCCACAGTGCATTAAAGGCACATTAGAGCATGTCCGTATTTAATTCAAATAAATTGAATTAAATAATAACTGAATATTAAATGAATGGCTGGGATCGTTTGACAAATTAAATTGATTTGACAATACAGCAAACAGTATTACGGATAGTGCACGCAAGATAAGATGACTAGATAAAAATCAGGAAACATACCAGTCAGTCAGATTCGTATTCTGAATGATACCACTTGTGACCTATCAGGGTGACAAGTCCTGAATTCAGTGTCCTGAATCTTAGTCAGTCTATACTGATCATCCTTTTTAGCTGAATGTTCCCCCTACAACCATTTACATTCTCACTGAGATTCCTTCAATCTGAGTCATAGTTGATCATTCCCCCTGACCATGTGCATTCTGATTAGAGATTCAGACTGAATCACCTAAGCCTGGGTCAAGGAGTCCTAACTCTACTGATAACTCAACAAATCTGGTTTCAGGCAGAGCCTTAGTCTGAATGTCAGCTCTCTGTTTTTCTATAGGGACTCTCTCCATCCTAATGTCCTTCTTTTCAACATGATCTCTGATAAAGTGATGCCTGATGTCTACATGCTTACACCTTGTGTGTAAGACTGGGTTTTGGGATATGGCAATGGTACTATTATTGTCACAATAAATTGGGACTTCAGTGGCTTCAACTTGGTAGTCTCTCAGTTGCTGTTTCAGCCAAAGGATCTGAGAACAACAACTACCTGCCGCCATATACTCAGCCTCAGTAGTAGATGTTGCAACACTGGTCTGCTTTTTAGAAAACCAAGAGATCAGTTTACTCCCTAGAAAATGACATGTGCCTGTAGTTGATTTCCTATCAAGTCTACAGCCTCCATAATCTGCATCTGAATAGCCAGTCAGTTCTAGGTTGTCATCAGAGGGATACCAAAGTCCTAGATTGACTGTACCTCTCAGGTATTTCAGTATCTTTTTGGCAACCTCTAGATGACTCTTCTTTGGATCAGACTGATATCTTGCACAAACTCCAACTGCATAAGTGATGTCAGGACGACTAGCAGTCAGATATAATAAGGATCCTATCAGTGCTCTATATTCAGTCTGATTTACTGAGACTCCTTCTTTGTCAAGATCCAGCTTCTCATTTAAGTTCATAGGAATAAGTGAGACTTTGCTGGACTGGTCTCCAAATTTCTGAATCAAATCCCTTACATACTTGGAATGATTTATGAAGATTCCGGAGTCAGTTTGCCTGACTTGGAGACCCAGAAAGAAATTCATTTCTCCCATCATTGACATCTCATATTTCCCAGTCATCAGCTTGGAGAATTTCTCACAAAGCTTCAGATTAGGAGATCCAAATATTATGTCATCCACATAAATCTGGACCAAGAGAATATTCTCCCCTTCAGAAATCTGGAAGAGGGTCCTGTCCACTGTTCCTTTCACGAACCCGTGGTCTATCAGGAATTGGGATAATGTATCATACCAAGCTCTCGGAGCTTGCTTCAGGCCATGAAGAGCTTTCTTCAGGTGATATACCTTATTACCAATTTCAAAACCTGGAGGTTGTTCCACATAGACCTCCTCGTTTAGTGCACCATTCAGAAAAGCACTCTTTACATCCATCTGATACACTTTGAATTTCTTGAATGTTGCATATGCCAGAAACAACCTGATTGCTTCCAACCTTGCGACCGGAGCAAAGGTCTCATCATAGTCAATTCCTTCAGCATGAGAGTAACCCTTTGCTACCAATCTGACCTTATTCCTGACCACAACATTCTTCTCATCCCTCTTGTTCTTAAAGACCCGCTTGGTGCCAATGACATGTTGACTCCTAGGTCTCTCAACTAACTCCCAAACCTGATTCCGCTCAAACTGATTGAGCTCATCCTGCATGGCTAGGATCCAGTTGGGATCAGCAAGAGCTTCTTCTATGCTCTTAGGTTCCTGATCACTTAGGATGCAGCAAAACATAACGCTCTCACCAAAGGACAACCTAGTCCTGACCCCCTCATTGATATCACCAATGATATCAGCCAATGAGTGATCATCTAGCCTCTGCCTCCTGCTGACAGGAGCACTGGGAGCTGCTGACGTTCCCTCGCCTGATCCTGAAACATTAGTCTCGACAATAATAGGCAAAGAACAGGAACGGGCAAGAACAGGGGATACTGAGTCCTTTCCTGAGGGTTGGCCAATATCAGAGACATTGTTTCCCCTTACAGTGTTGGACTCAGTACCTGTCTCAGGTGCAGAAGCATCATCACCTACAGTACGTACCTCAGGTTGAGTCTGTGCCCCCGTCTGAGACTCAACATTCTCTGAGGCTAGTGCTAGCTGAGGGTTGGCCTGAAGTCCATCCTGATCATCATCATCATCATCCCATCCCTTGGGAGCACTGACAAGCTTGATCTTGAATTCAGGATTCTTCAGACTCAGTCTTGTTATCCTCTTGATAACCCCCTCAGTGTCAGGATTCAGAACCTGTTTCCTATGCACTGATGCAGTCTCATCAAACACAACATGAGGTGTTTCTTCTACACAAAGGGTCCGACAGTTATACACCCTGAAGGATTTACTGACTGTGGAGTATCCTAAGAAGACTCACTGATGAGATTTGCTATCAAAGGCTTTCAACTGGTCTTTCCCATTGTTAAGGATGAAACACTTACACCTAAAAATATGGAAATAAGAGATGCGAGGCTTCCTCTTGTTCCAAGTTTCATAAGGTGTCTGAGCATGTTGTTTGTTCAGCATAGATCGGTTCTGAGTGTAGCAAGCAGTGTTGATTGCTTCAGCCCAGTACTTCTTGGGCAATCCTGACTCAGCCAACATGGTCCTGGCAGCTTCCTTCAGGGTCCGATTTCTTCTTTTAGCTACCCCATTCTGCTGAAGAGTCCTGGCTGCAGAAGTCTCATGAGCTATAACATGGTTAGTACAAAAGTCAGTTATAATAGAGTTTACAAACTCAGTTCCTCGATCTGATCGGATCCTGACTATGCTCTGACCCTGTTCAGTACTCAATTGCTTGAGTAACTCTGGAAGCTTTACCTGAGTCTCCTTCTTGTTCAGCAAGAAAATAACCCATGTTTACCTGGAATAATCATCAACAACAACAAGGGTATATTTCCTACCATTTATGCTGACAGGAGTTACTGGACCAAAGAGAACCATGTGCAGAAGCTGACGCACTCTGTCAGTTGAGAAGGCTTCTTTCACTTTGAATGAAGCTTTGGTTTGCTTGCCTTCCTGACATGCTCCGCACACATGGTCTTTGCTAAAAACTTCATTTGGTAGACCGTCTACAAGTGAGAGTCTAGAAATTTTGTTAATAATCTTGTAGTTTAAGTTACTCAGACGTTTATGCCAAAGCCAACTGCTCTTGAAATCAGCAAAATATACATTGCCCCTCCTGATACCTGTAATCAGAACCTGTAGTGTAGATTTGTCCTTCACAAGACACATGTTAGATGTAAATTCTACACTATATCCTCGGTCACAAAACTGACTGACCGAGAGTAAGTTATGTCTCAGTCCCTCAACATATGATACATTCAGTACACGGACAGAGCCAATAACAAGGGTTCTGAATCCTCTGGTGAAACCCTTAGAGTTATCACCAAAGGTTACCTGCGGGCCTTCCTGAGCTATATAATCCTGAAGGAGATCATGAAATCCGGTCATGTGCCTGGAACATCCTGAGTCCAAGTACCAATCCTTCATCAGATCCTCCTTCCTCTTTTTGTAGCCCGCAGCGACCTGAAAAGAATCAGGCCTCAGGTACCCATCTCGTATTGGGTCCTACTGAGTCAGCCATACCCTTCGGGATCCAGATTTGTTTAACAATTCTGATAGCATCAGAAGTGTAAACCTGTCTCCCTGAAACATCAACATACACAGTCTTCTTCCTTTGTGCCTGGGAAGTTGAGGATGTATGGGTGTCAGCCTGAGGTTTAGGAGCCCTATATTGATTCCTGGGAGTGGGCCTCTTGTTCCTCCTTGGCCTGGGTGCATTGGGCTGAGTTTGATCCCGAGAAGGAGTAGCTCAGACCTGACCTCTTGGCACTTGAGGTCTGACCTGAGTGTTACCGGAATCAGGTCTCCGTTGCCTTTCAGAGACCACCTGGTTTGTCCTTCTCCTTTGAGGATTAGGACGTTCCTGATGGGCTCTGTGCCCTGTCTGAGGAATCTGGACCTCAGTAGTCCTTGGCTTTCCCTGAGGCCTCCTCTGTTCTGAGTTCCTTCTACTCTGAGCATTTCTAGGCTGGGTCTGAGAAGTGCTAGGAGCAGAATTCTTCCCAGATTGAGGATTCCTAGGCTGAGCCTTGGAGTTCCCTTGATCTGTCTTCCTTGACTCAGGATGAGAAGCCTTGACCTTTTCCTTAGGTTTAGGTCTTGGTTTCTCAGCCCTTTGCCTGACAGGTTCAGCAGGCATTTTCTCCTTCCCTTTGCCTTTGTCCTGACGAGCAACACTTAAGCTCTTGTCATCAGTTAGGGCAGGGACAAACTTCTTCTGAGAGTTGCTCCCTGAAGCACCTCTCTTCTTTTTGCCCTTTGGGTCTTTTGAGGCATCATAGCCTAACCCAACTTTAGCACCATCAGTCAGCTGAGAGAAACTTGTTAACTCATCAACCACTTGGGTGGATGTGTATAACTTCTTCAGCTTAACCTCAAGATGCCCATTGGTTTCTTTCAGGGCCTCAATTTCAGTGGTGTACTGAAGCACCAACTCTTCATGAGCTTTCTCTTTTGAGATCAGCTCAAGATCCCAAACGGTTTGCTCAGTACAAAGGCGAGCTTACAACTCAGTTTCGAACATTACTCTAAGAGCAATTCACTCAATCATCAGTTGTTCCTGAGCAAGGAACAGATCAGTATCACGAGTCTCAATCAGCGAGCTGATTACACCCTTCAGTCTTTCTACCTCCAGTGGAGCTTCATCATGCTTGTTCCGAGCATGAAGTAGCTCTTCCTGAAGATGTACTAATTTGAGGGCTTCCTCAGTATCTCTTACTCTGAGAGACTCAGTTAACCGATCATTCTCCCCACTCAGTTTTGCATTCACATCCATTGTGTGAGTATGAGTCTCCTGCAGCCTTGAGAAGTCAACCATCAATTGCTCTAGGGTGAGCTGAAGGTCGAGTTCTCCTACTGAATCTGAGCTAAACTCAGGTGCGTGATCAGGAGAAGAGGCAGAAGAACATACCTCATCATCTGCCATCAGGCAGAGGTCATCATACTCCTCATCGGAGAAGAGTTCAGGGGACCGGCGTCCTGGGTCATCTGAATCTGAGGAGTCCTCAGCAAGCAATGCTCTCTGGTCTGATGCCCTGAGCTCTCTCTTGGCTCTCCGATCCTCTCGCTCACGAGCACTGAGCTCCGGACAATCATACTGATAATGTCCGGTCTTTTTGCAGTGGTAGCACTGATCTACATCAGAAGTAAACTTCTTGTCAGTGTACCTTTTATCAGATGACTCCCTCCTGCTCCCTGATGATCGTTCAGTTTTGGAGCTGGATCTTCTAGGCTCATCATCTCTCCTTTTCTCATCTCTTCGTCGCTCAGACTCATTGCGATCCCTCCTGGAATCTGAACCCCTCCTTTCTTCTATTTGGGGGCTCGATCTCCTGGGGCTGGAGAACCTGTGATCACGACTGTCAGTATAAAATTTCTTATACCTTCCGAATCGAGAGTTCAGTTTCTTGAATTGCCGCGCCATCTGGCTGTACTCCAAGGCTAGCTCATCCTTGTTCATGTCCTTCAGAGACTCAGCGTCAGGCTCAGGAGTAGCTTTAAGAGCCACGCTCTTTTCCTTTTCAGGAGTCTTCTCCTCACTAACTTCCTTACTGACAACACCCTTCTTCTTCCTCTTATCGAGGTCGAATTCCAGAGCCTTTAACTCTGAGAATAGGTGAGAGTAAGGAATGTTTGTAAGATCCTGAGTGTTTTTCAGCAGGATTACTCCTGTGTCCCATCTTTTAGGGAGACAGTTCAGGATTTTAGAAGACACCTCCCTCTTGGGAAACTCCTTCCCAAAGGTTGCTAGCTCGTTCATCATCTTAATGAACCGAGCTTCCCTCTGATCGATGGATTCTCCCTCTAGCATCCGGAAGGCTTCAAACTTCCTAATAGCCAGATCTCTCTTGTTCTCCTTGATCTTTTCTGATCCCTCACTCATCTCCCTCAGAGCATCCCAGATTTCCTTTGCGGTCCTCAGATGCATGAGCCTGACCTAATTCTCGTAAGAAATGGTGTGGAGTATAATGTTCTTGGCAACATTATCCAGTCCGATTTGCTTAATCTGATCAGTATTAAGCGCGAACCTTTCCACTTCTTCATCTCCGGCGGCTGGAATAGAGACATTGCCAGCAACAGGCCAGGTCGTCTGAAGATTCCTCACAAACCTGATCGGACCATGATCAATCACCTGATGCATCTGATCATGGATAGAGTAGAGATGTGCAAGTACCCTGAATTTCCAATAATCATAATTGTCAATAGAGAATTCAGGAAGATTGCCCTCGAGGCGTTTAGAATCGGATGCCATGATATGCAATTTTCAGAAACAAGATCTATTCAGTAGACCACCAAAAGTTTCTCCTAAAAAACTATTGGTAAACAAAGTCAGTGGTCTTTTGAACCACTGCTCTGATACCAGTTGTTGGTCCCGAAACGAGTAAGATCAGTGTATGGGGGGGGAATACACTGATGTCAGATTTTTCTGAAAGACTCAGAAAAATGCTCTTACACTCTCAGTCAGGATTTTCTGAATTACTCAGTATGCTGAAGGTCCACAGGGACAACAGGGATAGTTCAGTAACGAGTCAGATAAGCTGAGTGTGAGTAATGTTCTTGGAAGCTCAGTAGAGATAACAAACCTACTGACTGCATGGAAGCGAGTCAGTTGGACTACTATCTCAGTGAGCTAGAGTACGTGCGGAAAGTGAGCCCTTAGATTCTACTCGTTTTAGTTTCTGAAAACATTTTCTCTGAACTTGCTTAGTAAACTGGTGGTTAGGACTGAGTGCACCATATTCAGATTCAGGATGATTGATTCAGTCCTGAGGATAAAACAATGCAGAATGTTTAGTTTATTATGATGACAGTTATGATCCTGAACAAAACAGTAAATTAGCACACAAGGGTCTTTTTAACGTGGTTCGGAGATAACCAACTCCTACGTCCACGGCCTGATTTAACAGGAAGCTATCCTCAAAACCCTGCGGATAGGTGCTTGGTTTTACGTGCCAAGGGACACGAGTAGCCAACTTCCTCTCTTAGGAACTGACCCCTGGGCGTTTTACAAGTCCCAGTCCTTCTAACCAACCAATCTCACACCTTGAGTGGTTTGGTATTCTGGTTTCCAACTAAGATAGCTCTAGCAATACAAAACAGTGCTAAATATTAGAGCTATCGATCTAAGCAAATACAGAGTGAATCCTACTACAACACTAGGGAAATTTAATTACAGAGTGTTGCTTATAGTATGCTTTGAGAGCATGGATTCTTGAGAGTTTTCTCTTGGAAATTTCCCGTTGACCTTGAATGGGTGCACGGTTCTCCATATTTATAGGCAAGATTCAAAATAGATCCGTTGGAGGAGATCTAATCAAATCTTTCCTATTTTAGGGTGTTCGCAGGCTAGAAATACTGTTTGACCTAACCGCCATGCTTATTCTGGCAAGTTGTCCCATCGCCTGTAACTTTTGAGACGCATCAAATGCCGCATTAAATGCTGCGCAGACACTTTACATACGTGTCGAAAGATCATTGGCTCTCCGCTCTGACGGCTAGTTGACCTTCAGACATTTGTCCTTCCTCGTACATTCAATACTCTGAGTCTCTTGTTAATAACTCAGTCTTAATGTTTGTCTTCATTGGAGTCTTACTGACATTCTCTTTGTCTCTTGTCCTATAGCATAAATAACCTTTTTGCCTTGGACATGCATGGTTAAGGTGATCTGAACTACTGTCCGAGTCAGGTCTTATGTGTCTTCAGCACAGCCTGATAGATTATTCAGCCCAGTATGTGTAACCTTTCTGCTTTGGACTTATATGGTTCAGATAAATTGAACCAAAGCCTAAGTCAGGTCTTAAGTGAATTCAGCACTGCCTGATAGCTTACACTTACTCTTCACTGACGAAGATCTGTCCTGAGTATGCTTTGTGTACTCAGTATAAACATCAGTCAATGGTACTTCAGGATTGACTTCAGGACGGATAATCAGGCTTCGATCTTCAGCTTCAGATCAGGCAATCTTCAGCAAGACTGACTGATTCCTTCAGGATGAATTACACTTCAGACTTCAGTAAATTGGGTTGACTCCAATATTCTTCAGTCTTCAGCGAGTTCCTCCTGTACTGAATTCCTAACCTAACTATCCTGAATTATTTTATCCTGAACATCTGTACTTAGGCAGATTCATCAGGGGTTTTGGGATCTAATCAAAATACTCAGATTGTCCCAACACATATTATTGGCTCTGTCCGTGTACTGAATGTATCATATGTTGAGGGACTGAGACATAACTTACTCTCGGTCAGTCAGTTTTGTGACCGAAGATATAGTGTAGAATTTACATCTAACATGTGTCTTGTGAAGGACAAATCTACACTACAGGTTCTGATTACAGGTGTCAGGAGGTGCAATGTATATTTTGCTGACTTCAAGAGCAGCTCTCCTGAAACTTGTTTGGTCGCTAAGAGCTCCTCTGAGCTCAGTTAGCTTTGGCATAAATCCCTGAGTCACTTAAACTTCAAGATTATTAACAAAATTTCTAGACTTTCTCTTGTAGATGGTCTACCCAATGAAGTTTTTAGCAAAGACCACGTGTGCGGAGCATGTCAGGAAGGCAAGGAAACCAAAGCATCATTCAAAAAGAAAGAAGCCTTCTCAACTGACAGAGTGCTTCAGCTTCTGCACATGGATCTCTTTTGTCCAGTTACTCCTGTCAGCATAAATTGTAGGAAATATACCCTTGTTGTTGTTGATGATTATTCCAGGTACACATGGGTTATTTTCTTGCTGAACAAAAAGGAGACTCAGGTCAAGCTTCCAGAGTTACTCAAGCAATTGAGTACTGAACAGGGTCAGAGCATAGTCAGGATCCGATCAGATCGAGGAACTGAGTTTATAAACTCTATTATAACTGACTTTTGTACTAACCATGGTATATCTCATGAGACTTCTGCAGCCAGGACCCCTCAGCAGAATGGGGTAGCTGAAAGAAGAAATCGGACCCTGAAGGAAGCTGCCAGGTCCATGTTGGCAGAGTCAGGATTGCCCAAGAAGTACTGGGCTGAAGTAATCAACACTGCTTGCTACACTCAGAACCGTTCTATGCTGAACAAACAACATGCTCAGACACCTTATGAAAGTTGGAACAAGAGAAAGCCTCACATCTCTTATTTCCATATTTTTGGGTGTAAGTGTTTCATCCTGAACAATAGGAAAGACCAGCTGAAAGCCTTTGATAGCAAATCTGATGAGGGAGTTTTCTTAGGATACTCCTCAGTCAATAAAGCCTTCAGGGTGTATAACTGTCGGACCCTTTGTATGGAGGAAACACCTCATGTTGTGTTAGATGAGACTGCATCAGTGCATAGGAAATAGGTTCCGAGTCCTGACACTGAGGGGGTTACCAAGAGAAAAATCCTGAATTCAAGATCACGCTTGTCAGTGCTCCCAAAGGATGGGATTATGATGATGAAGATCAGGATGGACCTCAGGTCAACCCTCAGCAAGCCCCAGCCTCGGAAGGTGTTGAGTCTCAGACGGAAGGACAGACTCAACCTGAGGTACGTACTGTCGGTGATGATGCTTCTGCACCTGAGACAGTTACTGAGTCCAACACTGTAGGGGGAAATAATGTCCCTGATATTGGCCAACCCTCAGGAAATGACTCAGTATCCCCTGTTCTTGCTCGTTCCTGTTCTTTGCCTATTATTGTCGAGACTAACATTTCAGGATCAGGCGAGGGAACGTCAGCAGCTCCCAGTGCTCCCGTCAGCAGGAGGCGGTGGCTAGATGATCACTCATTGGCTGATATCATTGGTGATATCAATAAGGGGGTCAGAACTAGGTTGTCATTTGGTGAGAGCGCTATGTTTTGCTGCTTCCTGAGTGATCAGGAACCTAAGAGCATAGAAGAAGCTCTTGCTTATCCCAACTGGATCCTAGCCATGCAGGATGAGCTCAATCAATTTGAGCGGAATCAGGTTTGGGAGTTAGTTAAGAGACATAGGCATCAACATGTCATTGGCACCAAATGGGTCTTTAAGAACAAGAGGGATGAGAAGAATGTTGTAGTCAGGAATAAGGCCAGACTAGTGGCAAATGGTTACTCTCAGGCCGAAGGAATCGACTATGATGAGACCTTTGCTCCGGTCGCAAGGTTGGAAGCAATCAGGTTGTTTCTGGCATATGCAACATTCAAGAAATTCAAAGTGTATCAGATGGATGTAAAGAGTGCTTTTCTGAATGGTGTACTAAACGAGGAGGTCTATGTGGAACAACCTCCAGGTTTCGAAGTTGGAAATAAGGTATATCACCTGAAGAAAGCTATTTATGGCTTGAAGCAAGCTCCGAAAGCTTGGTATGATACATTATCCCAATTCTTGATAGACCACGGGTTCGTTAAAGGAACAGTGGACAGGACCCTCTTCCAGATATCCGAAGGGGAGGACATTCTCTTGGTTCAGATTTATGTGGATGACATAATTTTTGGATCTCCTAATCTGAAGCTTTGTGAAATTCTCCAAGCCGATGACTGGGAAATTTGAGATATCAATGATGGGAGAAATGAATTTCTTTCTGGGTCTCCAAGTCAGGCAAACTGACTCCGGAATCTTCATAAATCAGTCCAAATATGCGAGGGATTTGATTCAGAAATTCGGAGTTCAGACCAGCAAAGTCTCACGTATTCCCATGAACACAAATGAGAAGCTGGACCCTGACAAAGAAGGAGTCTCAGTAAATCAGACTGAATATAGGGCACTGATAGGATCCTTATTGTATCTGACTGCTAGTCGTCCTGACATCACTTATGCAGTTGGAGTTTGTGCAAGGTATCACTCTGATCCAAAGAAGAGTCATCTAGAGAGTGCCAAAAAGATACTGAAATACCTGAGAGGCACAGTAAATCTAGGACTTTGGTATCCCTCTGATGACAACCTAGAACTGACTGGCTATTCAGATGCAGATTATGGAGGCTGTAGGCTTGATAGGAAATCAACTACAGGCACATGTCAGTTTCTAGGGAGTAAGCTGATCTCTTGGTTTTCTAAGAAGCAAACCAGTGTTGCAACGTCTACTACTGAGGCTGAGTATATGGCGGCTGGCAGTTGTTGTTCTCAGATCCTTTGGCTGAAACAACAACTGAGAGACTACCAAGTTGAGGCCACTGAAGTCCCAATTTATTGTGACAATAATAGTGCCATTGCCATATCCCAAAACCCAGTCTTACACACAAGGTGTAAGCATGTAGACATCAGACATCACTTTATCAGAGATCATGTTGAGAAAAAGGACATCAGGATGGAGAGAGTCCCTACTGATAAGCAGAGAGCTGACATACTGACTAAGGCTTTGCCTGAAACCAGATTTGTTGAGCTATCAGTAGAATTAGGACTCCTTGACCCAGGCTTAGGAGATTCAATCTGAATCTCTGATCAGAATGCTCAAGGTGGGAATGACTAATATGGACTCAGGATAAAGGAATCTCAGAGAGATTGTGAATGGTTGTAGGGGGAACATTCAGTATGAAAAGGATGATCAGTATAGACTGACTAAGATTCAGGACACTGAACTCTGGGCTTGTCATCCTGATAGGTCACATGTGGTATCAGTTGTTGGGACAATCTGAGTATTTTGATTAGATCCCAAAACCCCTGATGAATTTGCCTAAGTATAGTGTTCAGGATAAAATAGTTCAGGATAGTTAGGTTAGAGATTCAGTACAGAAGGATCGTGCTGAAGACTGAAGAATATTGGAGTCGACCCAATTTACTGAAGTCTAAGGCATAAACCATTCTGAAGAAGTCAGTCAGTCTCGCTGAAGATTGTCTGTTCTGAAGCTGAAGATCGAAGCCTGCTGATCCATCCTGAAGTCATTCCTGAAGTACCATTGTCTGATGTTTCTACTGAATACACTAAGCATGTTCAGGACAGAAGTCAGTCAGTGAAGAGTAAAGTATTACCTATCAGGCTGTGCTGAATGCACATAGGACCTGACTTAGGCCTTGGTTCAGTTTACCTGAATCCTGTAAGTCCGAAGCAAAAAGGTAACACATACTGAGCTGAATAACCTATCAGGCTGTGCTGAATGCACATAGGACCTGACTTAGGCTGTGGTTCAGATTACCTGAATCATGTCAGTCCAAAGCAGAAAGGTTATTTATGCTATGGGACAAGAGACAAAAAGAATGTCAGTAAGACTCCATTAAGGCACACGTTCAGACTGAGTTATTACAAGAGACTCAGAGCATTGAATGTACGAGGAAGGATAAATGTCTGAAGGTCAACTAGCCGTTATAGCGGAGAGCCAATGATCTTTCGACACGTAAGCACGGAGTCTACGCAGCATTTAATGCGGCATTTAATGCGTCTCAAAAGGTTGCAGGTGATGTGACAACTTGCCAGAATAAGCATGGCGGGTAGGTCGAACAGTATTTCTAGCCTGCAATCTACCTAAAATAGGAAAGATTTGATTTGATCTCCTCCAACGGATCTATTTTGAATCTCGCCTATAAATA
>JAPKLY010002297.1:9410-26809 GCA_026898435.1 Prunella vulgaris | reverse complement strand
TTATCTACACACCTAATAATTAGCCGACGAGTCCCAATCTGTACAGGATTTTGTTCTGAATATTTTTGATAATGCACGATATTATTTTCAGATTAGGACGGAGATTTTATCCCTTCCTAGTTTCCTGTTTTGTTCCAATAATTTATTTTTTAATATAATTTAGAAACTATTATATTAAATAATTATCTATCACATATTATATTATATATTACTAGTAAGAAGAAATTTCTAAATATAAAAAATTTGAGGTGACTTCCAACTATATTCTTTAAGAAGAAAAGAATAATACAATTAATATTTTATTAAAATCAATGACTTATATACTTCATATGCACCGTGTCACTCATGAGGTTTTAACTGAACATTTAGGACATATTACACTTAAAATTATGGTTGGATTACGACAACTATTTAGTGTAAAAAAACCTAACTGTTTAATAAAAAAAATCCCAATATACTATATAAAAATGCTCTTGAGTTGAACTCGGTTTAAAAAAGACTTACTTTATATTAAATGTTCTTATTATTTTTATCATATTATAAGAATTTATTATTAACTTAAGTTTGGATCAGAGAAAATAATATATTAGGGAATTTATAATAAATGTGATAATAAAGAATTAATAAAATGTTTAGACAATGATTCCAAGTAAGGCAAAAAATAATTTTGAGATGATAGAAACAACAATAATTGCGAATTTAAATTAGAAAGTTGAATGACAATTGAGGATGCAAATTTAAATTTGATTTCCAAAGAATTTATTCATTAATAATAAATGTTGTTGCATTATTTGACAAACACAATTAAGTATAGCCTCTATTTAAAAATAAGTATCATTTTAAAATATTTGTATTAGACTAAGATTAATTCATCAAATTTTAAAACATATACCACAATTTTGTAACTCTAAATTATCGATTATAGTTAATTAACTCCTAAAAAGTCAGTTATATTTTAATGTAACCGTAAATAATGACTTGTATTTTTTAAATTAGAGTTTAGGTAAATTAGGAAAAATGAGAAAATAGCTAAAACAACATTTATTTTAAAATAAAATTCAACCTCTAAAATGATTCTTATTTTGAATCAGATGGAATTTTTTTATAGTTAATCATTATAGATTAGTTTCTATTTTCTGAATAAAAAATCATAGCACAATATTGAATTTGAATTTAATAATTTTATTAATTACATTTTGTATAAATTAGAGAAAATAATATTTTTGGGAGTTTATAGCTTATTGATTATTAATGTGCTAATTAAATTCGCTGAATATGATTGAAAATGAGAAAAATGAAATAATAAGAGGATGGAAATAATAATAGTTACAACTTAAAATTAGAAAAACTTGTTTAGATTTGAATTTTATTCTTTCCAAATTTATAAATACTATTGTCTAGAGGTAAATGTAATACGGTGTTACATCTTTTATTACATAAAGTTAATATAAATCTTTAATATAAAATCAAACAAATATTATAATCTTGTTGATCGATTCTTACTTAGTTTATTTCTCTTATTAATGTTCAAATAATATTAGTTATGAAACTTTTTTTTTCCGCTAAAAATAAATAATCTTTATATATATTTGTAAGATACGGAAGTTTTATTAGTTGCATGCATGAAGAGTATTTTTCAAAATTAGAGCTCATAGAAGTGGTAATAAGCCATGCAAGTTGACAAGATGACAGATAAAACAAGGTACTATATTTTGGAAAAAATAGTGTGTTGGGACAATCTGAGTATTGTGATTAGATCCCAAAACCCCTGATGAATCTGCCTAAGTACAGCTGTTCAGGATAAAATAGTTCAGGATAGTTAGGTTAGAAATTCAGTACAGGAGGAACTTGCTGAAGACTGAAGAATATTGGAGTCGACCCAATTTACTGAAGTCTGAAGTATAATCCATCCTGAAGGAGTCAGTCAGTCTTGCTGAAGATTGCCTGGGTCTGCAGCTGAAGATCGAAGCCTGATGATCCGTCCTGAAGTCAATCATGAAGTACCATCGGCTGATGTTTCTACTGAGTACACTAAGCATATACTCAGGACAGAATTTAGTCAGTGAAGAGTAAATATAATCTATCAGGCTGTGCTGAGTGAACTTAAGACCTGACTTAGGCCTTGGTTCAGTTTATCTGAACCATATAAGTCCAAAGCAAAAAGGTTACACATACTGGGCTGAATAATCTATCAGGCTGTGCTGAAGACACATAAGATCTGACTCGGGCAGTAGTTCAGATCACCTGAACCATGTAAGTCCAAGGCAAAAAGGTTATTTATGCTATGGGACAAGAGACAAAGAGAATGTCAGTAAGACTCCAATGAAGACAAACATTCAGACAGAGTTATTATCAAGAGACTCAGAGTATTGAATGTACAAGGAAGGACAAATGTCTGAAAGTCAACTAGCCGTTAGAACGGAGAGCCAATGATCTTTCGACACGTGTGTACGGAGTCTGCGCAGCATTTAATGCGACATTTAATGCGTCTCAGAAGTTGCAGGCGATGGGACAGACTTGCCAGAATAAGCATGGCGGTTAGGTCAAACAGTATTTCTAGCCTGCAACCACCCCAAATAGGAAAGATTTGATTTGATCTCCTCCAACGGATCTATTTTGAATCTTGCCTATAAATATGGAGAGCCTTGCACCCATTCAAGGTTAACGGGAAATTTCCAAGAGAAAACTCTCAAGAATCCAAGCTCTCAAAGCATACTATAAGCAACACTCTGCAATTAAATTTCCCTAGTGTTGTAGTAGGATTCACTCTGTATTTACTTAGATCGATAGCTCTAATATTTAGCATTGTTTTGTATTGCTAGAGCTATCTCAGTTGGAAACCAGAATACCAAACCACTCAGGGTGCGAGATTGGTTGGTTAGAAGGACTGGGACTTGTAAAACGCCCAGGGGTCAGTTCCTAAGAGAGGAAGTTGGCTACTCGTGTCTCTTAGCACGTAAAACCAAGCACCTACCCTTAGGGTTTTGAGGATAGCTTCCTGTTAAATCAAGCCGTGGACGTAGGAGTTGGTTATCTCTGAACCACGTTAAAAAGTCCCCTGTGTGTTGATTTACTGTTTTATTCAGGATCATAACTGTCATCATAATAAACTGAACATTCTGCATTGTTTTATCCTCAGGACTGAATCAATCATCCTGAATCTTAATACGGTGCACTAAGTCCTAACCACCAGTTTACTAAGCAATTCAGAGAAAATGTTTTCAGAAACTAAAATGAGTAGAATCTAAGGGCTCACTTTCCGCACGTACTCTAGCTCACTGAGATAGTAGTCCAACTGACTCGCTTCCAAGCAGTCAGTAGGTTTGTTATCTCTACTGAGCTTCCGAGCACTTTACTCACACTCAGCTTATCTGACTCGTTACTGAACTGTCCCTGCTGTCCCTGTGGACCTTCAGCATACTGAGTAATTCAGGAAATCCTGACTGAGAGTGTAAGAGCATTTTTCTGAGTCTTTCAAAAAAATCTGATATCAGTGTATTCCCCCCCCATACACTGATTGTACTCGTTTCGGGACCAACATAGTGCATAAAATTCGACCACTATAGAGGATTTAATACCCTTGATTTTATTTTATTGTCTTGATATTCGATTTATGAAATTAGTACCTTAAGAATTAATGTGACCTATTGTCTTAGAAAATAAAATTTTGGGATCATGATTACAAAGAATTAAATTGAATGAGGATTTTTAATTAAGAAAAGTGAGATTGGATTTTTATTCCATCAATCCATTGAGGATTTTAGAACAATTTATTTTTATTAATAAAGTTTAAGTGAAAATTCATCCACTTTAATTTAAATTAAAGGAATTATATTCATACTTGTTAGTATTAATTATTTAGTCAAGGTTATTCAAAATTAGATAAAAAAAAATCGGTAATTTAAGCTTTGGACCAAATTCAAAACTATTGAAAGTTATGGTCCTGTTTTTGTCCAGCTCTATTTTTGAAAATTTGTGTAATTTTTCAAAGGAATTCCTAGAGGAAACCCTTGATATTTTGATAAATATATATAAGAGTACCATCCCCTTACAATTTTAAAAAATTAAAACTAATTTTAGATTTTTTTTGAGAAGTTACGACGTACTAATGATTAAAGTTTTTTGTTGAGGTCTTATAAGAGTATAAAATTTCTCTGACATATAACGATTTTTACACTTTTGAAGCCACACATTTGTTTTCATAGTTATTATTTTTTTAAAAAGAAAAAAATCTACAATTGATGATTTTTTAAGAAATTAGATGGATGTTTTTCAAATGCTTGCATGAATAAGTTTCTCAAAATTGGATCTCGTTACAACTTACATTCAATCAACCACTATAAAAATGCACGAATTTGTGACCATATTTGTAAAGAAATTTTCATCCCAAATCCTGATTTGTGACACATTTGTGATAAAAAAAATGGCTTGATGCAATAAAAAAAAATGTTTTAAATTTTTGCTACAAAACTTTAAGTTTTATAATAAATTTCGATGAAAGAGTGTTGTCAAAAAAAATTAAAAGAACTATTCAGGTAGCAAAGAATATTTCAAAATGAGCTTCATCGTCAATTTTGCATGTATTACTAATAAGAGGGAGTACATTATTCATTTTTAGATGTGTGGTATGTGAAAAACGGAGATTCGTTAGTATTTAAGATATTTTTGCAATGGTATTTAGATGAAAAGAATAGTCCACAAAATAGGATTTTTTTTTATTTGCAACATCAAAAGCCACTGAGAACACGACATCGTTCCACTCAACCCAACCCAAAGGAAACATTGTAAAGATCATCTCAAATTGCGACAAATTGAGGAGTTGTCATAAATTGTGGCTTAATTTAAACCTGAAATGACTAGAAAAATTTTAAAATAAGAAAGTTGAGTTGAAACATTGATTATTTTCTAATTATTATTTGTAATAGTAAATCCTATGTGATAATATTTTTATTTTCTAATATTGTGAGTCCATAGTTGAAGATTGTACCTAATACGTTTTTGAATTTCTAAAACTTAAACTAATTTAGATAAACCATATATGACATTAAGTAAATCTAATAGGATACTTGTTCCCTTCTTCATCGTTTGTCCAAAAACCTATCTACTAATTCTTGCATTTTTCCATAAAAAGAGTTCGTTAGCTTTCTAAAAATAAAATTGAAATTGAGAGAAGTTATTAAATTGAAAGCAAAAATTTTTAAAATAAAAAAAACTCCAAAGTTCCAATTATGTAATTATTATTTGGGAAATACAATCTTAGAAACACATTTATTTATATCTACAATTAATATTACAAAAAAAACACGCAGGGAGGGGGGAGGGGGAATACATATAGATGTCTGTTAATCCCTGTCCCCTATCACCGACTAAATTATATTGCGGACGTGGCGGGACTTGTGGATTTTAGGGAGCCAACTTTTCAGAAATCAATAATTTCTTGTCTAAATTTTAAATGAAGAATGCTTATGATCGTCTTATCTTGTTGAATCCACATCTTTTTTTTGGGCTCTCATTTGTCTATGAACTTTTGCATCATTTAGACTTTAGGGTACATCAAATTCTAAAAAAAAAAACCATTGTTAAGTAAAATAGAAAAATATGAAATGAAATGAGGAGAAATATAAATTAAATCAAGTGTTTTGTTAGAATATTTAAACCTCTTCAGTCGAACCTTCATTAGCCGTGTGAGTAATCTTACATACTAAACAAATGTGAATGTATAGTCAAACCCTGGAATGAAAATAAAATTAAAACGCTACAAGAACATTCTATTCATTTTCTGTATAGAGGGTTGGACTTATTCATTCACAATTGTCTTGTGAGGAAGTGCATGTAGTTTAGGACGCTACAAACCTTTCAATCTCAAATTTTGTTTTGTGTCATTTGTATATTCCACATCTTTTCTTGTCAATTTATAGAACTTCTAGGTAATGATTTTGGCAAAGTAATTAATGCATGCAATTATTATGGTTTCCTTTTTTTTAATTCTTAATTATCTACACACCTAATAATTAGCCGACGAGTCCCAATCTGTACAGGGTTTTGTTCTGAATATTATCGATAATGCATGATATTATTTTCAGATTAGGTCGGAGATTTTATCCCTTCCTAGTTTCCTATTTTTTTCCAATACTTTATTGTTAATATAATTTAGAAACTATTATATTAAATAATTATCTATTACATATTATATTATATATTAGTAGTAAGAAGAAATTTCTAAATATAAAAAATTTGAGGTGAGTTCCAACTATATTCTTTAAGAAGAAAAGAATAATATAATTAATATTTTATTAAAATCAATGACTTATATACTTGTTTGCCTATTCGGTGTTTACGTGCAAGTGTACACGATCGTTATTCTTATGGCAAGCTTGACAAAGTTTTAATTATATCGAACACAGGGAGATGGCGGATTGTAAGGTAAGATCATTGTTCTTAATTCGAAAACACAAAGCAAGTAAAGGGGATAAGGTATCTATCGTCTACAAGTGCGTCAAACTAGTAAACTATCTATTACCTTGATTCACAAAGTGAGCAAATGTGTGAGAGATGTGTTAGTGTACTATCCTATGTTTCGTGTTGTGAATTTTCACTTACTCATGCATGAGGTATTGTACAATCAATGGGCAAGCCACTCTAACATGCAAAGGTCTCCCTAGATATACATTAGAGCCTCTAATTGTCTTACTAATTCACTAAGTATAATTCTCACTATCTTAGGAATTTTATCAAACACTTAGCATGCATTGACCTAATAACAAGAAGATTTAGGAAAATAGCCCAACTCTCGTATGAAACTAAATCCTAATGGCCCATTCAATCAATTATGCATATAAGCATTCATACAAACCATCAAAATAGAGAATTGATCATACAACATCTCAAGCATTTATAAGATCAACATAGACACCACATTACTCCATAGGAGTCATACACTAACACATGAAAGTATTAGCCCATGGCTAATTGGAATCTAACTACTGCAATTAAGAATGTAAACATCATGATTATTAACTAGAACAAGAGAATTAAAGGAATTCTTACCATAAGAAGATGAATTGAATGCACGCTACAAACCTCCAAATGGCTAAGTCTTTATCCACAACTTGAAATAAGAAATTGAACCGTAGAAACGTAGGAAATTGAATGGAGATTACATTGGAAAAAATGGATTAAAGATCTAATGGCTAGTTCAAAAGTTATTGTAGTAAGAAGATTGAATCTAACTAAAAACCCACTAAGTAACTACCTAATTCTCTCTCTAAACTAATCTAAGAACTAACTAATGAAGAAGATCCGTGAAAATCTGATCCTTGAGGTATTTATAGTGCCCACAATGTTTAGTCCAAAGTGCCCTTCATTAAACGTGCAAAAAGATGAAAATAACCTTGATAATGTGAAATTTCAGAACTGCTGCCGAACGTGAACTGGAGGGCTGCCGATCGTGTTAGGCAGCGAGTTCGCCCGAAATGTCAAACTGCCGAACCACCACTGCATTCCTGTCGATCGCGATCACGTACGAGGTCGCGCGCGACATTATCTGCCATTCCAGAACGAATCCGCGCGATCCCCGTTGATGTGCTGCCGATCCCACTCCTTAGCTCGGGTCATGCTCGACGGTCCTCGTTTTCGTCATATCTTGAGTTCTAGGACTCCGATAGACTCGATTCTTCTTTCGTTGTGACCCTCTCTTCAAGCTCTTCGACATGGAATATTAATTTCTTCATTTTGCCAAACTCCAGATTTCCGGACTTTTCTCGATCTTACTCGTTTCTTCCCCATTTTGCTGGTTTTTATCTATAAACACAATTTTCTAGCCAAAAATGGTTAATAGCACAATATATACCTTATTAGGGTAAAATATGAATATAAGCACACAAAAACAATATAGAAATGAATACAAAAACATGCAATTATGACACTAATCAATAATTCATATGCACCGTGTCAATCATGAGGTTTTAACTGAACATATAGGACATATTACACTTAAAATTATGGTTGGATTATGACAACTATTTAGTACAAAAAAATCTAACTGTTTAATAAAAAAAATCCCAATATACTATATAAAAATGCTCTTGATCAGTTGCACTCGGTTTATAAAAGACTTACTACTTATATTAAATGTTCTTATTATTTTTATCATATTATAAGAATTTATTAACTAGCTTAAGTTTGGATCAGAGAAAATAATATATTAGGGAATTTATAAAAAATGTGATAATAAAGAATTAATTAAATGTTTAGACAATGATTCCAAGTAAGGCAAAAAATAATTTTAAGATGATAGAAACAACAATAATTGCGAATTTAAATTAGAAAGTTGAATGAGAATTGAGGATGCAAATTTTAATTTGATTTCCAAAAAATTTATTCATTAACAATAAATGTTGTTGCATTATTTGACAAACACAATTATGTATAGCCTCTATTTATAAATAAGTATCATTTTAAAATATTTGTATTAGACTAAGATTAATTCATCAAATTTTAAAATATATACCACAATTTTGTAACTCTAAATTATCGATTATAGTTAATTAATTGTCACGCCCTAAAATTCTAAGCATTTAAAATCAGCGGAAGTCTTGATTTTAAACAAACAATTTAATAAAAATATCTTTTAGAACGTGCTCCCTTTATACTTGAAATAAAAATTCTTTTCTTTGAAAAACCTTTTTGAACTAAAATCAGAGTAATAATTTAAAACAATTAAATCATACAATCAAAATAAATAACTCATCCTATACATCCATAGAATTCATAAAATATCATAGCAAATATTCATAACATTTTTCAATTGTATTCACATGTGAATTAAACTTATTCTAATATCATTCAACACATAAGTCATCAATTAAATCATGCAATAACTCATAAATAATTCATGAACAGCAGTTGGTACCTAAAACTTTCAAAAACAGCCTGGGTGTACTCATCAAAACCGAATGTGTATAAAAATAGTCCATTAACTAATACTAAATCCATTTTCTTTAATACTATTATCTTTCCAATCATCCTAAGACCTCTAAATACTCAAATAAATCATATTAAACATAATATAAGTACTTGCCACAAAAATCACTTTTTAAAACACATGTAAAGCTCGTAAAACAAAGTTATAGGACTAATTTCAAGCTGAAACTTTAAAACGATTTTCTTCCAGGTTTTAAAACCAAAACACTTAATATTTTAAGGCTATCAAACAGCCAAAATTTTGAAAATAGTCTGGCATATATTTTGGTATTTTTAAAACAAGAATTTTGACGACTAGACTCACATAAAGGACTAAAATCAGTTCCTTGACTTCTACTAAGTAAAAACTCATGAAAATTGGTCAATATGCATTATAAATCATGGAAAACATTCTGGTAAAATTTCATACTTTTTGGAGTTATAAAACTTAACTCATCGATCATGCAAACTAAGGACAATAACTATTTCTTAAGAACAATTAAACACATAACTCGAACACTTAAGCATGCTTCTAAATTCGAACCATCAGCTGCCAACATAATAAATAAGTCCATCAACTTAACTACTTAAATTCATTCAATTTAACACTTAATCATAATAATAATAATACCTCATAAAATTTATAATAAATCCCATAATTCGTCAAACCATAATATATAAATCCTAAATCAAACATCTATGTGTCCATGCACTCAATGAAATAAAACATGCATACGTCAAATCTTGTGGCAAACATAAAGGTGCCGAAAATCTTAAATAAAACTCTTGCAACTTAATAAAATAAAAGCCTACTTGGTAATTAATAAAAATCTTCATTCTTTAACTTCTTTAACTCACATCACATCCACCTTCCTCCGCATCGCCAATCTCGTCACCTTTATTCTTGAAAATCTGAAAATATAATTCGGTGAAGGGGTGAGCAATTATAAAATAATCACTCCGTGGGGATAGTTTAGTTCGAAGTCTAAATATAATGGACTTGTAAACGTGAAAACATACCAATCATTCTTAATCTTTGATACGACTTAAGCGTATCCCTCTTTGATACTACATAAGAGCATCCATTCTTTGATACCACATAAGGATATCCATTCTTTGACACCACATAAGGGCATCCCTCTTTAGTACTACTTAAGAGCACTCATCTTTGACACCACATAAGGGCATCCCTCTTTAGCACATAAACACATAAACACATCAAACGTAGTATTTAAAAATCGAACTAGAGTTACCACTTTTCACCGTTTAAACCCCCACCTTTTCTTGTCTTGAAAATATAGAAGTGTTGTACGTTGGCTTGCTAATTCCTTGCCCTAAGAACTCTCGAAAATCTGCCTTCCTTCTACTTCTACAAGCTGCTGAAAACTGGTCCTCTAACTTCAATACATGGCCGAAATTTGGTGCTAGGTGGCTGCCGATTTTTCTTGGGTTTCTAAGGGTTTTGGGACTTGATCAATACATATTTATAGAGTTGGAAAAGTAGGGTTTGGGGCTGAATAAGGGGCTGGCCAAAATTGCAAGGAAAAGGCAAGAAATTGGCCCATAATCTTGGTGTATCTCTATTTCCATACTTGGCAACTTATTTCCTTATTTAACAAATCCTTACCATCTCTTTATTGTTATGATACTTAACCTTCAAGCATATAATTCTCTTGCATAAGAACATGACTTATTTCAGAACATAACTTTGAAACAAACTGCAGAATCAATCCTACAGTCAAAAGAAGAAGTCTATCATAGAATGGATATGGAAAGAAGACTTAACTTTGATAGATTCTGGAATGGAAATATGTCAGATATGTCTCCCTCTTCAAGCACTCAAAGAGGAGGATCAAGCAAGAACTGTAGAATTAATAACTCTACAGCTCCCAAAAAGGCTTGGATTGCAAAGAGTAAAATTGGAGGAAATCCAAAGCATTGGATTCCTAAATAACTCACTTTATTTTGCAGGGACATGTTACAACCACTAAAAGAAAAATCTGGTACATTGACAGTGGTTGTGCAAGACATATGACTGGAGACAGAAATTTACTACAAAATGGGAAAGATCATAAAGGTCCTAAAGTTGTTTTTGGAGATAATGCCAGTGGAACAGCTGAAGGATCAGGATGTCTACTCAAAGGAAATGTTCAGATCAATGATGTGTATTTGGTAGATGGTTTAAAACATAACTTGCTAAGTGTGAGTCAATTTTGTGACAAAGGCTACACAGCACAAGACACTTGCATAGTCAAAGATGTTGAATCCCAAACAACTAAACTGACAGGAACTAGAAAAGGGAATGTTTACATTGTGGAGTGGAACTCTGCAGTTGAAACAACCTGCTTTCTAGCTAATAGTTCCAATGAAATTAGTTGGCTATGCCACAAAAGAATGAATCACATAAACTTTAAAACCATGAATGAACTTGTGAATAACAAATTTGTAAGAGGTTTGCCAAACACTAAGTTCAGGAAGGAACACTTATGTGATGCTTGTGTCAAAGGGAAACAAATCAAGAAGACTTTCAAAAGTAAGACACATCCTAGCACTTCAAGAACACTTGAATTACTGCATATGGATCTCTTTGGACCTGATTAGGGTCATAATTGCATCTTTTTGCATCCATTTCTCTATGGTTTTGATGTGCTTATGTTCATATTTGACCATAATATGGTATATATTGTGCTATTAACCATTTTTGGCTAGAAAGTTGTGTTTATAGATAAAAACGAGCAAAATGGGGAAGAAACGAGCAAGATCGAGAAAAGTCCAGAAATCTGGAGTTTGGACAAATGAAGAAATTAAGGTTCCATGTCAAAGAGCTCGAAGAGAGGGTCGCAACACAAAAAGAATCAAGTCAATCGGAGCTCTAGAATTCAAGATATGAAAAAAACAACTCGCTAGGCAGCACGTCAACGATGATCGCGTGGATTCGTTCTGGAACAGCAGCCGATGGCTCGCGCGAGCTCGTGAGTGATCACAATCGACAGGGTTCACGCCTGGGTTCGGCAGCTTGCAAAATTGTGCGATCCCGCTGCCGATCAAGATCGGCAGCCTCCAAGCTCACGTTCGGCAGCAGTGTTAAAAATCCAAAATTTCAGGGCTATTTTCGTATTTTTCGCGCGTTTAATGAAGGGCACTTTGGACTAAACATTATGGGCACTATAAATACTCCAAGGATCAGATTCTCAAGGAATCTTCATCTAGATCTTTATCATAATTCCAAGTTCTTAGATTAGATTAGAGAGAGAATTAGGTAGTTACTTAGTGGGTTCTTAGTTAGATTCAATCTTCTTTCTTCCATAACTTTTGATCCGTCCATCGGAATTTCGTTCCGTTTGTTCCTACGTTCTTCTCTCGATTCAAGCTATGTTTCTACAATTCATTTTTGTATTTTGCATTCCGGATTTAGAGATAGCTTTTCAAGGTTTGATGCTTTTCTTTCAATTCTCCAACAATTGGTAAGATTTCTTGTATTTCATTTCATATTAGTGTTAATCATGATGTTTAGATTGTTAATTGTTGATTTTCATTTCCAATTAGCCATGGGTTAATATCCTTGTTGCATGGTTGTATGAATACTATGAGAATTTAGTCTCTTGTTAATCCTATGCATGATTTAGTGATCTTGATGGATTAGTTCTCTTACTAATGACTTGTATGAATGCTTGAGATGTTTAATTGGAATGTATGGCTTATAAGTTTTAGCAATGAAATGAGAATTGAGCTATAAGAACTTTATGTATACCAAGTGTTTGATATTTGGCTTGTATGACCAATGAGAATTACATATTAGCCTAAGACCTCTTTGTTGGTCCCGAAACGAGTATAATCAGTGTATGGGGGAATACACTGATGTCAGATTTTCTCGAAATCTCAGGAAAATTCTCTTTCAGACTTAGTCAGGAAGCTCCTGAACTGTTCAATCTACTGATGGTCCTCAGGGGCAGCAGGGACGGATTAGTGAAGAACCAAATAGGCTAAGTCAGAGTTGTGCTCTCAGAAGCTCAGTAGAGATAACAATCCTACTGATCGCTAGGGAGCTAGTCAGTTGGGCTATTATCTCAGTAAGCTCAGATTAGTGCGGAATGTGAGCCCTTAAGTGTTTACTCGTTTTAGTTCTGAAAACTTTATCAGTTTGCTTAGTGGAAACGTGGTTAAGGCTGGTGCACAGTTTACTGATCAGGATGACAAGTCAGTCCTGATGGTTTTATAAAACAATGCAAGGATGCTCAGTTTAATATGTATGACAATTATGATCCTGAACAAATAGTAAATCATCACGCAAGAGTCTTTTTAACGTGGTTCAGAGATAACCAACTCCTACGTCCACGACCTGATTGAACAGGAAGCTATCCTCAAAACCCTGAGGATATGTACTTGGGTTTTACGTGCCAAGGGACACGAGTAGCCAACTTCCTCTCTAAGGAACTGACCCCTGGGTGGTTTTACAAGTCCCAGTCCTTACAAACAAACCAACCAACTCACAAACTGAGGGGTTTGGTATACACGTTTTCCAACTATTTTGTATTGATCCCTCTAACAAATCAAAGCTAAGGATGGGATCAATACTCTAAGCAAATAATACAGAGGAGATTCCTACTACAACACTAGGGAAATTTAAGTTTCAGAGTGTTGTTTCAAATCAACTTTGAGTGCTTGGAATCTTGAGAGTTTTTCTTGGAAATTTCCCGTTAGCCTTGAATGGGTGCAAGGCTCTCTGTATTTATAGGGAGGTTTGAAATAGATCCGTTGGAATTGATCCATTTCAAACCTTCCTATTTAGGGTAGGTGCAGTCTTTGGTTGTCCTTGTCTGACATGGACCATACCTAGTATCGCAAAGTTTCTGATCCGCCGCCTGCACCTCTGAGAAGCATTAAATGCGTTTCAGTCTCCGTACATACGTGTCGCCTTTTTACTGGTCGTTAGTCCAACGACTAGTTTGTCAGCATTGACTTTACTGAACCTCGTACATTTATAACACTGAGTTTCTCGTTCTTTACTCAGCATAAATGTTTGTCTTATGTTTGAGACTCTGACATTCTTTCTGCTTCATCAGACTTCCATTCGCACGTGTAACCTTTGGGTCTCAGGACTTACAAGTATCAGGTTAACTGATACTAGGCCCAAGTCAGGACTTAAGAACATCAATAAGTCGTTCAGCCTGATCAAGGTTACACTGAGCTTTCACTGATAAAGACTTTCCTGAGCATGCTTAGACTACTCAGTTCTGTCAGGGTCAGAGGTCTTCTTCAGGATAAATTCTAGGCATCTTCAGGACTCTTTCAAGGATTTTCAGGTTCAGTTTCAGGTTGATCAGCTTCAGTGATCAACCCTTCAGGGTTGGACATGTCTTCAGACTTCAAACATCAGGAACGTCTTCCATCAATCTTCGTTCCCCCTGAACTGAATACCTGTGAACAAAAAATCTATTCTAACCTATCTATCCTGAGCGTATCATCCTGATGAACTATGCTTAGGCAAATTCATCAAGGGGTTTTGGGATCTAATCAAAATACTTCCTGATTGTCCCAACACTCTTAATTGGAGTGTTAGGAGTTGTAGAGAGATCTAGATACCTAATAGAGCCCTAGCTTGTGTTGTAGAGAGATCTAGACACTAGTTAGCTTGACTAAGACACCAAGAGATCTTTTGCATGCTAGTATGGATAGGATTCTAGGGTAACCATAGTAGGATTACTTCTATGTACACTTCACACTTGCTCACTTCTTTGAGGTGATAGTTAGGATTTACTTTGCCATAGTAGATAGAATCCTTGATGGTTTTCTTGCTTTCCTAGCTATTAGCCTTTTGTAGACATTCAATGCTTGCTTGATATCGCATCGTTTCCCTGTGTTAGATATTTAACTTGGTTAACTTGCCACGACAACAACGACCACATTCACTTGCGTGGAAATCATCATGATTTTGGCAAACAAGTTTTTGGCGCCGTTACCGGAAAGACGACTTGTTTGTTTGGTTTTGTAAGATTTTGTTCTTTGTTTTCGATTTTTGCTTTATTTTTGTGAGAAGTTTTTGATACTTGATTCTTTGTAGGTGTATGCACACTAGGAGTCAAAGGGGGAGATCTTCTACCTTTTGAATTCGATCTTGAGAATAGCCTACGGAGAAGAAGAAGAGAAGCTCGTTTGAATCAAACAACGATGGAAAATATGAATGAAGCTCGAGACGAAGTAAGAGAAGAAGAACCCGTACGAGCACAAGTACATCAAGGAGAGGAGAATTTTGCTCAAAGAGAAGTTTCGCTCCAGCCACAACCTATACAACACCATTATCCACCTTATCAACCACCTAATCAACCATACTACTAATTAGGGTCATAATTGCATGTTTTAGCTCTCATTTCTATATGCTTTTGGTGATATTATGTTCATATTTGACCCTATTATGTGATACTTTGTGTATTTAACCCTTTTTGGCTAGGAAGTTGTGATTATAGGTGAAAACGAGCAAAATAAGGAAGAAACGAGCAAGATTGAGAAAAGTCCAAATTCTGGAGTTGAGCAAAATGGAGATCGAGTCAATCAGAGTTCTAGAGCTCAAGATATCACAAAAATAAGGAAGTCACGCATCGACCGAGACTAAGGCCTTGGGCGACACGGGTTCCTTCTTCGGAAGACAGGTATTTGTCGACCAATATCTCTGGAAAGACACGCAACTGTCGAGCTGGCTGTCGACCAAGCTTGGTCAACAGTTGCACAGCTGTTGGATGACAAGAGGGCTCTCTGTCGACCAAGCTGTCGCCCGAGAGGTCGACAGCTGCTCAGCTCTTGGGCGACAGCAGTGCAAATTTCTCGGATTGACAATAATAGTGCCATTGCCATATCCCAAAACCCAGTCTTACACACAAGGTGTAAGCATGTAGACATCAGGCATCACTTTATCAGAGATCATGTTGAGAAGAAGGACATCAGGATGGAGAGAGTCCCTACCGATAAATAGAGAGCTGACATTCTGACTAAGGCTTTGCCTAAAACTAGGTTCGTTGAGTTATCAGTAGAGTTAGGACTCCTTGACCCAGGCTTAGGAGAATCAATCTGAATCCCTAATTAGAATGCACAAGGTCAGGAGGAATAGGGCTCAGGATGAAGGAATCTCAGAGAGAATGTGAATGGTTTTAGGGGGAACATTCAGTATGAAAATGATGATCGGTATAGACTGACTAAGATTCAGGACACTAAACTCAGGGCTTGTCACCCTGATAGATAACATGTGGTATCAGTCAGAATACAAATCGGACTGACTGGTATGTTTCCTGATTTTCTTTCAGTCATCATATCTTGCTTGCATCATCCTTGATACTGTTTGCCGTATTGTCAAATCAATTTATTTTGTCATTTAATCCCAGCCATTCATTTAATATTCAGTTATTATTTAATGAAAATTATTTGAATTAAATACAAATATGCTCTGATGCGCATTTAATGCACAGTAGGTGGGAACAATTTTCGATAAAGTTTTGACTCATTACTATTGAAAACCGAAGGGGCGCCATGCATCTTGCGTCTTAATCTTAACCATTGAATCCCATAAGTCATTTTTTTCTGAGCCATCCGATTAAAACTGGATTTTAGTATAAATAAGTGTTGGTCCCTAAAGAAGACTTTGAGTCTTCTTATTTTGAAAACAGCTGACTATACAATCAGCTGAGTGCGCAGTGATCTTAGTGTGCGGAAACGTTTTTAGTTAAATCCTTTTTAATTAGAAAAACCTTTTTAATCTTTAGTGCAGCAAGTTGGAGTAATACAATAAGGCAAATAAAAACATAAGATTTATAGTGGTTCGGACCAACTGTCCTACATCCACTCTCCTCAATCCAACTTGGAGTTGAGGGGCTCTCTTACTCACTTACTTACTCCCTTACAACCTTCGAGAGAAATCTCTCTTACAACTCTTGTTAGTGCAAACAACCTTGCAACTAACTGATCGACTTCTACAAAGTCTTACAAATGAATAATAAAGTATAATGGGTGTGTTTGTGTACAGAGGAAAAATATTGTAGCCTATCTGCTAGTGTAATCGCGTGTAGGATCGTTATAATTTTTCTCTCTTGTACTCATATTTATAGGTAACAAAAACTAGCCGTTAGAGTTGACTAGGATTTGAAATTCCTATAAATATGTAATCAATCAATCAGAATGATTGATTGATTCTTGATTTCCAGGTTGATATCTTTCCATCTTTGGCTTGATCTTCAATCTGATTGACATGTTTGATTGTCTATGATTCTGGAAATCTTCTAGCCGCTATTGTGATCTTGTCCTTTTGACATGATTGACTTCCCATAAATAGATCTTCTATGCAACAGCTTCAGACGACCTCAGCTGGTGGTGGTGGTCCTCTGCTGATTTTGTCCTCGTCTGATTTCTGCACCTCAGCTGGTCTGACCTCAGCTGATCTGACATCAGCTGAC
>JAPKLY010002296.1:0-26814 GCA_026898435.1 Prunella vulgaris | reverse complement strand
ATGTTAGATGTTCTGGAGGAAGGGCCAATCAAGTTCTTCTGGGAAGGAATAAGTGATGGCAAGACTCCAGAAGCTGAAATTAGTGAAAGAAGGAAGACAGAGAAGAAGAAGAGTGAACTAAACGATGCTGAAAGAAAACTCTTCAACCTCGATCAAGTGGCCAGAACATAAATCATTGAGACACTCTCCAAAGAATATATAGAGAAAATCAAGACGTGCAGAACCGCTAAGGAGATGTGGGAGAAACTCTCCTTGATGTGTGAAGGGACAAATCAAATTAAAGAGAACAAGCTTCAAGCTGTTCTACATACCTTTGACACATTTAAAATGAAAGCTGATGAAACCATTGATCAGCTAGATATGAGGCTGACAAACATACTGAATAAGGCAAGCTCCTTATGAAAGGATTACTCGGAGAAAGAGATTAATAACAAAATTCTGAGATCTCTTACTCCTAGATGGAGAGTGAAAGTGACAGTAATTAAAGAGACAAAGAGTTTATCTGAGATGAGTCATCATACACTGCTATCTCATCTGAAGGCACATGAGTTCGATATCCAAGAAGAAGATCAAGAAGATGAGACTCCAACTTCATCAGCCACAAAGAATGTTGCATTCTCTGCTGCAACTGATAGTCAAGAGAAATCCTCTGCTCCAGAGGACATGAGCTTAAAGGAGCAACTTGCTTTATTGACCAAGAAGTTTGACAAGATGACAAACAAGTTTCAAAAGTATAGATCTCATTGGAAGAAGAATAAGAGTGATTCTTCCAGAAGATACCAGAAGTCATCTGATGCCAGAAGACCATCAGATGAACAGGAGACCAGATATAAGTCTCCAGAGAGAATGAGGGATCCAAGTCCCAGAAGAGGAGGAGATGGTGTTTGTTTCACTTGCAACAAGCTAGGACATCTCAGTTATGATTGTCCTCAGCTTACCCCAAGGGAAAGAGAAGAGAAGAGGATCAAGAGAGATCGCAGGTTCGCTGATAAGAGAGCTCTGCTGGCAGAGGAGGAGAAGCAGGATATCAGCTCATCCTCGTCCTCATCTGATTTTGAATCAGAGGATGATATCTGCCTTATGGCTAAGGTGGAAGAGGTAAATTCTCCTACCCCCTCTGTTAGCTCATCTTGCTCCTCTACCTATTCTATGGAGTCAGATATACACAAGTTGTTATCTGATCTCCAATCCTCCTTAAAAGTTTGTTCTAAGCTGGAAGAGGAGAACTCAAGTCTGAAAGCTGAAGTTTCAAGCTTGAGACGAGATCTGGAAAGTGCTAGACTACCAGTGATATCCTATGACTCACAAGCTAACAAGTCTGCTGACTTAATAGCAAAATGTGAAGAACAGGAGAAGCTGATAGAAAAGCTACTTTTTGAGAACACTGTCTTGAGTGAAGAACATAATCTGCTGACAGCTAAGTTCGATGAACTCTTCAAGCAGAATGAACTGATAACCAAAAATTCACAGCAGCTTCAGCTGAAAGTGGATCAGCTGACTAAGGCAAAGAATGCCGTGTCTGAAATAGCTGAATCCTCACAAACTGTGAATGATAAAAGGGGTCTTGGTTATCCCAAACCCAAACCACAAAAGAAGAAGAAAGGTGACAGTGGATTAATTAGGGATCCTCGAAAGGGTAAAGGGCCAGCTGAGCCTGCATTTGGATCAGAAGGGCAGAAGAGCAGAGGGACAGAAAAAGTCCCAGCTGGACAGAAGAGCTCCAAAGCTCAGAAGTCTGCTGGTGATCAAAAGGTTTCAACAGAGCAGAAGAGTACTCAAACTCAGAAGCCTGCTGACAACCAACATAAGTCCAAAGCTCAGAAGTCTCGAGATCAGAAGAGGAATCCAAGTCATAGCTCAGCTAAGACAAGAAGACCTCAGCAGAATCAGCAGAGGAATGATAAGCCTGGGTCATCTCAGCAGAGTAAACCCAAGCGAAACAGACCTCAGCCCTGGGTTACTTTTAATGTAACCAAAGTAGGCAAGCCTTCACCGGCTAAAGTTTATGAGTCATTCGGAGGCTCAAGCCGAAATTATCCGTTTGAGCAACCCACCTATAAACCTGCTGTTGTCACTCATCGCCCCAGAAAAGATCCTCTAAGGGAGATGATTTTTGTGGACAAATATGGTAGAAGGTTGAAATCACCTAAACCTCATAAGGATGATCTCTACCTGTGGATCCAGAAAGTCGATACTAACCAATCAGGACCCAAAGATAGGGTACCTAAAACCTGAGTTTTAATTTCAGGTTAACTCTAGCCCTATAGAAAGAGGGGAAGCCAAAGGCCATGTCTGGTACATTGATAGTGGTTGCTCGAAGCACATGACCTTTGAGAAGCATCTTCTCCAGAACTTTGTAACGCTGGATGGGCCTAGAGTTGTGTTCGGTGACAACAATTTTGGAGTCACCAGAGGAGTAGGCACCCTGCTGATCAAAGGAACAAGAGTTGAAGAAGTCTACTATGTAGAAGGGCTCATGCACAATCTTCTGTCTGTATCCCAATTCTGTGACAAGGGATACTCAGTAAGATTTTCTAAGAACTCTTGTCTTGTTATTAATGATTTAAATGAGCAGGTGCTACTAACTGGCCTCATAAGAGGTAATATGTATCTTGCAGATTTTGCAAGCTGTCCAGCTGACTCATGTTTGGTTGCTAAAAGCTCATCAGAGATCAGCTGGCTCTGGCACAAGAGGTTAGGTCATCTGAACTTCAAGACTCTCAACAAGGTTGCAAGGAAGGGTCTAGTCAGAGGTCTACCAAATGAGGTGTTTGCATCTGAGTAAAAGTGTGATGCCTGTCAGAAAGGGAAGCAGACTAAAGCCTCATTTAAAGATGTGCAGAGTACTTCAACAACAAAAGCACTCCAGCTGCTTCATATGGACTTGTTTGGACCTGTCTCACCTCTTAGTTTCAGTGGAAGGAAGTACACATTGGTGATTGTTGATGACTATACAAGATTCACTTGGGTAGTGTTCTTGTTCAAGAAGAATGAGACTATAGTCAAGATGCTGGAGTTGTTCAAGAGGATTCAGAAGGAGCTGGACCTCAGCATAGTCAGAATCAGAAGTGATAAAGGTACTGAGTTTCTTAACTCTGTTGTTTCTGACTATTGCAGGGATAATGGTATTCAGCATGAGACATCAGCTGCCAGAACACCTCAGCAGAATGGGTTAGCTGAGAGGAGAAACATAACCCTCAAGGAGGCAGCAAGGACTATGTTAGCTGAATATCAGACTCCTCAAAGATTTTGGGCAGAAGCCATCAATACTGCCTGCTTCATCCAAAATAGGTGTCTACCAGTCAAGAGACATGGGAAGACTCCTTATGAAATGTACAAAGGTAAAACTCCTAACCTTTCCTCTGTCCATACTTTTGGGTGTAGGTGTTTCATCCATAACAATGGAAAGACTAAGTTAAAGACTTTTGATGCTAAGGTAGCTGAAGGAATATTCTTAGGATATTCTGGAAGTAGCAAAGCCTATAGAGTCTTTAATAAAGTCTCTCTCTGTGTGGAGGAGACACCCCATGTTGTATTTGATGAATCTTTTCATGAGTACAGCAAGGAGAAGCTAGCAGAAGAGGTGGATCAGCTGAATCTGTCAGATAAGCCAGATCTGATTAAGGTAGTAGTACCTAGGATAGAATCAGACTCAGATTCAGATGATGAGCCCAAATCAGCTGATAAGCCCTCATCAGCATCAGGTGATGGCACACTGACTCCTGACACCAACCAAGGGGGAATTTCAGACAAGACCCAAGAGGAGCAGACTATGGCACCTCAAAGGGGCAAGAAGGCATTGTCTGATTTCCCAGCTGAACAGATTCTAGGAGATCCAAGTGTAGGTGTTCAGACAAGAAGAAAGCTAAACTTGGGTGCTCAATTCAGCTGTTATGTGTCTCTGATAGAACCCAAAAATATCCATGAAGCTCTTGAAGACCCAAACTGGATTGTAGCTATGCAAGAGGAGCTAAATCAGTTTGCAAGACAAGAAGTTTGGACCCTAGTAGAGAGGCCCAAACATCAGAAGGTCATAGGCACTAAGTGGGTATTTAAGAACAAAAAGGATGAAAATGATGTAGTGGTAAGAAACAAGGCAAGGCTAGTAGCTCAGGGGTATTCACAGTCAGAGGGGATTGACTATGACGAAACATTTGCTCCTGTGGCAAGACTAGAAGCCATTAGATTGTTTCTGGCCTACGCTGTTTTCAAAGGGTTCAAGGTATATCAGATGGATGTCAAGTCAGCATTTCTGAATGGAATCCTGGCAGAAGAGGTTTATGTGGAACAGCCACCAGGATTTGAGACTGGGAACAAGGTTTATAGGTTGCAGAAAGCTTTATATGGACTAAAGCAGGCACCTAGAGCTTGGTATGATACTCTATCACAGTTCCTACTGGATAGTGGATTCAGTAAAGGAAAGATTGACAAAACCTTGTTCAGAAAGGAAGACGGAGATGATATTCTCTTAGTGCAGATATATGTGGATGATATCATCTTTGGCTCCCCCAACAAACTGATGTGTGATGAGTTCAGCAAGCTGATGACCAGCAAGTTTGAAATGTCCATGATGGGGGAGATGACTTATTTCCTTGGATTGCAGGTAAAACAGATGTCCAATGGAACGTTCATTAGCCAAGCTAAGTATGCCAAGAATTTGATAGAAAAGTTTGGAATCAGTAGCAGCAGAGAAGCTAAGATTCCAATGATGGCAAATTTTAGCATGGATCCAGATGAGGCTGGTGAGAAAGTGGATCAGACACAATATAGGGGACTTATTGGTTCTCTGCTGTATCTCACTGCCAGCAGACCTGGTATCAGCTTTGCAGTAGGGGTGTGTGCAAGGTTTCAGGCAAATCCTAAGAAATCTCATCTGGAAGCAGCAAAGAAGATTGTAAAGTATTTGAAGGGTACTTACAATCTAGGCATCTGGTACCCAGCTGATGACAACTTTCAGCTGAGTGGGTACTCAGACTCTGACTATGGAGGGTGCAAAATTGATAGGAAGTCAACCTCTGGCACATGTCAGTTTCTGGGAAGTAAGCTGATATCTTGGTTCTCCAAGAAGCAGACTTCAGTAGCTACTTCTACAACAGAGGCAGAGTACATGGCTGCTGGTAGTTGCTGTTCTCAGCTGCTCTGGATCAGACAACAGCTGAAGGACTACCATGTGATCACAGAAGAGATACCCATCTTCTGTGATAGCACAAGTGCAATAGCCATTACTCAGAATCCTGTTCTCCATACTAGATGCAAGCATGTGGACATAAGACATCATTTTCTTCGGGATCATGCTGAGAAATGAGATATCAGGATGGAGAAGATTCATACGGAGAAGCAGAGAGCAGATGTTCTTACCAAACCCTTAGCAGAGGTAAGATTCAGAGAATTAGTAGCAGAGTTAGGAATGATAGATGGAGGGGCAGTTCTATAGAAAGAAAGTTTTTGGGTAAACGGGTAGTCAGCTGGTACCCAGCTGAGGACTATTCTGCTGAAGTAGTCAGCTGATCCTCACATCAGCTGATCTGGTATGTCTACTTATTCTTTCCTTTCTTTTCTCTATCTTGTTATGTCTAACTTGATACAGGAATAAGTTATGAAAGTCAGACAAGGCCACTTTGCTTCAGCTGGTCCATGTCAGCTGACATTAAAGACCCAGATGAGCAGAAAAGATTTTCATAAGGATCGCTCTTATCAGCTGATTTTGCCACGTCAGCATCTCGATAAGTATTTCTATGATCTTTATGTCGGTTTTTTAAAATTTTATTTTATCTATCAAATCTTTTCAACAAAATTTAATAAATCCCTAATTTCTAAAATTATTTTAAAAAATTGGCAATCAAATCTTTTTGTTTACGAAAAATTGGGGATTTATTACCTTTTTCAAAATAAGGTGTCAGTTGTAATTAATTTAACACCGTCTAAATCTTCTCAAAAAGTGCTTTCATCATTACCTTTTTCAAAAGGGGGAATCTTTTGAGGCGGTCAAAACCTTTCGAAATCCTGACACCCACACATCACCTCCAAAATACTCAAAGGTCATTTATTCTGGACCTTTGATTTATGTGATGCAAAATACAAATCTACGATAAAAACTGATCGGTTTTAATTTTGGAAAAACTGCTCATATCTCTCGATACTTATATATACTCCCTTTAACTTCTTTCTGAAATTTTCTGTTCCTAAATCTTTCTGCCCGAAGCTTTCCTGCATACTATTCTCTCTGCACTCAAACCCTGTTTTGAAGGTATGGCATCTAAGGCAATGCAAAAACTCTTCAAGGAAAAGATGTACGCAGAGATGTGTGTCGATTTCGACACGACTAGGGTTCCTGAAATTAGAGAAATCCTAAACCTTCTCCAACATCAAAATCTCCGAACCTTCATCTCCATGACTCCCCCTGACCATAAAACCCTAAATTTCTATGCCTTCCAATTCCTTCTTAAGGCCCAGTTCAGCACAGACTCCATCGGCTCCTTGGTTGATGAAGTAGCTGTTGTTATCTCCAAGGATGTTGTCGCTTATATCTTTGGCCTATCCTCCTCTGGTGTCCAACCTCACAAATACAAGGAAGCTGACTACCTGGAGACTTTTCAGTTAATGGCCAGGACAAGTTACAGGGACACCACCACGAACCTGAAGAAATCCATGCTGAGGAGGCGGTTTCGGTTCCTGATGGATGTGGTGACCAAGGTCATCTTGGCGGAACAGGGGAGTTTGGACGCCATTACCAAACTCCGCCTGAGTGTGGCCCACACCATTCTCGATGGGGTGCAAGCAGACTGGGTGAGTCTGCTATGGTTCCGCCTGGAACAGGAGTCCAAGAGGTGCTTGGTGAAGGAGGTGAATGGGGAACAGGTTTACAGCTTTAAATCCAAGTGTTCCATGGCCACCAAGATCACTATTCTTCTGAATCATCTGCTGCCCCAGCATGAGTGGGATGAGGAATGGGTTGTTAAGTACAACCACACCAAGTTCTTAAGGAGAAGTAACTTGGACATCATTGGGCCAGCTGACTCAGATTCCGACTCTGATACAGTAGCTGTTGCCCCTGGTCCTTCTGCTGGTCATGGGAAGAAGCAGAAGAGGAAGGCTCCAATGCCTGCTGGAGGTGGTAAAAAGAAGAAATCCAAGAAAGAAACCACTCCAATTCAAAGGAAGCTCTCCTTTGATTCTGATTCAGATGAAGAAGAGGATACTGTTGTGCTAAGCAGTCTGAAGAGGGAGAAATCTTCAGCAGAGAAGCCTACTCTGCTGGTTGATGAGTCTTCTGGAGAAGAAGAGCAGGCTGTGGAGGAGTCAGCTGAGAAGGCTGCGTCAGATGAGGATTCTGCTACTGGCTCTGATGAAGAGGAAGAGGAGTCGGAAGAGAGGGAGTCAGCTGAACCCTCAGTAGCTGAGACAGAGGTTCTTCACTCCTCTGCTGATACACCATCAGTAGATACACCTTTAGCTGCCTCACCTATCAGGTCAGCTTCTCCTACACCCTTTTCTGATCCTTCCCAATGTTGATATGGCGAACTAACACTATCGACGTGGGGCAATTACGCAAGGCTTAGCAGGTCGCCAGGACCCACCATGATCCTGGAAGATGCGGAGCTCGCCCACATGGAGGTAACCTACAAGCGGAGCTCGCCCAGAGCTCGCCTTTTATCCCCGGGAAGATCTCGCCGAGCTCCATCATCGCATAACGTCCGTGGGCCACACAAGGCACCAGAGCTCGCCATGGAGCTCGCCCAAACCGCTTAGGCTCATCTCCGAAGCTCACCGACGAGCTCGCCTATCAGTTGAGTAGAACTCTGATGGTGTGCTCTTTTTCCCTCCGTCCGGTTTATCCACGAGGGTGGTTTACGGCGAGGTTTTTAATGAGGCCCATCTGGTCTAAGGCATAGTAGTAGGATGAGGTATGATAAAGGGAGCAGTGTGAGAGACCAAGACGAGGGTAAGGAACCCTAGTCAACACCGGAAGCCACATAGGCTCGTAAGGTGCCGTCTCACACCTATAAATAAGACCTCTCTTGTACTATTCAAAGGATGCTCACAATTCTGAAAATCAATACTACTACTCTTGCAATATTTCTCTCTCTAAACTCTCCACTCTCCCTCCTCATATTTTACATCCAAGAACACAAATTCTTGGATTATTGTTTGATAGGATTAACATGATATAAAGCCACATAAACAAACATCGATTAATAAATTCTATCAACAATTTAGCGCTAGAAGGAGGGTTTTGAACCTGAAAATTAAGAAATCTTCAAGAACAAAAATTAGGGTTTGTTGAAGATTTGAAGATTTGAAGGTGTTCTTGACAAAACTCAAGAACACTTGAAGATACACACACATCTTCATCCCCTGAACAAAGAATCCAGATTTCTGGACAAAAACCCGAATTTTTGGATTTCACAAAATCGGTCCGGAACAAGTTTTCAAACGCGCGCATACACACGAATAAACCGAATTTCGGACAATTCGTCACACGCAAGGCTAGACAAAAACTTGCACAGCTCCACCTAAGCTGGACGATAACCATCCAGGCGACCTCCATCACCCCGGCGACCTCCCTCCACTTCGTCGCCCCTCAGCGAGTTACCCCCTCCGAAACCCGAAAATGGCCAACACTCGAGCCGCCAAGGGAGAGACCTCCGCAGTTGCGGGAAGGTCTAGAGGGGGCAATCAAAACCAGGTCGAGGTGGAGACCTCACACCAGGTGGTGGAGACATCACAACCGCCTCGCCAGAAAAGCCCCGCAGCTCCGCGACCTCAGCGAACTGCGGCGACCCAGGAAGACTTAGCTCCCGCTCTGAGGGACTTGGTCAGCAATCCTGACGAGCTCCGATGCACCATCGCGACACTACAAAGGTTGCAGCAGCGACAACAGGACGAGCTCGCCCTAGTACCTAGGCGATTTCCAGCCGCCGAAACCAGGGAGCAGACCAGGCCCACCCAGGGCACCCAAACCAGGGGAGACTACAGCGTACTCCCCACCGAGCAGGAGGCGAGCTCGACACAAGCTCGCCAGCGCAGGGAGAGGACCGGTAAAGCCAAAATGGGGGAGGAGGGTCCCGCTCCTTACACTGGAAGGGAGCCGGCCTACACCGGGGCGTCTGGCACCCACCAATCTCAAAGGAAGGAAGTCCTCCAAGGCCGCCTGGGCCCGAGGTACGAGGAAAATGAGCGTGCGGTAGCCCCAGCTGCGTCCCAGGGGGACTCTGACCAGCAGCCGCGCAGGTCAGCCCACGAAAGGCTAAGGAGGCCCGCCACCGACCGGCTAGGCCCCCACGGCGGACGCCAATTCCAGCCCGTCACTGAGAGGTCACCCCAGAGTGAGGCACCTCGGGGACGTGCGTCCGCGAGACGCACGACCTTTGAGCACCCTCCGCCGGAGATAACCCGTGATGACGAGCTGGCCTCACTGAAAAAGGCCGTTGAAATGCTGCAAGTACAGGTAGCAGCTAAGTCTGGCGGACCTGACGCCACGACTCTCCCCACCTCTCCATTGGCACCTGCCATCCTCCGCGCACCGGTCCAGAAGAAAATCCAATTTCCGATAATGTCCGCGTACGAAGGAGAATCAGACCCAAAAGTCCATCTGGCCAAGTACGCGGATTTCATGATTTCTGTCGGCGCCACAGACTCCACCCAATGCCGAAATTTCCCGCTGACCCTAGGGGACCGAGCTCACCGTTGGTTCTCCTCACTTGCCCCGGGGTCAATCTGCTCATTTGGCCAACTCTCGCGGGAGTTTCTGGCCCACTTCTCTGGGTTTAGATCTTACCTTACCCAGAAGCACCGACTCGCCAACATCCATCAAGGCGAAAATGAAACCGACCAGCAGTACCTGGAAAGGTTCGACAAGATTCTGCTGGAAGGTGAGCCGGTAAGCGACGACACTAAGGTTGTCGCAGCAATGGGCGGACTCAGGAGGGGCACCGACCTCTGGAAGGAAATGCACCTCGCATGTCCCAACACTTATAGTGAATTCCGCCATAAGGCGGGGGTGTATGTGGCTATGCAGGAGGCACTACTGAAAGAAGTTGGTGCCCACGAGGAAAAGAAGCCCTACGGGAAGAAGTCTGGGGGCACCTACAAAGCCCCCCGGAACTTAAAGGCCTTCGGCGAGGGAGACGAGTTCAAAGAAAAGCTCAACCAGGTCCTCGCAGTCTCCGTCGACCACGTCTTCACTGCCGTCCAAAGCAAGGCCATGCTGGAGGAGCCGAGGCGGATCAGCCAGGACCGCACGAAACTCAACCCCAACAAATTCTGTGCCTACCATCAGGCCATCGGCCACTTCACCAGCGAGTGCCGCGATCTCCTCAAGCAACTCTGGAAATTTTACGAGGAGGGGAAATTGGCCGAGTTCGTGAAGAAGGCCCCAGCCAAGAGACCAAGGATCGAGAGGAGGGCCACCTCCGATGACGAAGAGGAGGAGGGGGACCAACCTGGCCCCCATCACAGACGGAGGGCACCTCCCCAACCTCAGCAAAATATGGAGCCGACTCGGGAACTCTTGGTTCTTGAGGAGGAGATCGGAGCCGCGGGAGGCCTCCGGGACGGAGGATTCTCCATATCTAGGAGAAAGAGGAAGGCCGAGATCCGGGCCATAAATCAAGTCCAGGAAGGCAGCTCCGGCCCCAGGTCCGCCTCGCAGCTCGTTGACGAGCTAACGTTTTCTTCTGCGGACCTGGAGGGGGTACTGATGCCCCACAATGACTCATTAGTGATAACCGCCGACATCATGAACGTCCGAGTTCACAGGCTGCTTGTAGACACCGGCGCATTCACCAACATTCTCTTCAAATCAACCTTGGATGCCTTGGGTGACTTTGAGTCGTACCTGGAACCTAGCAATGCTAGAATAGTGGGGTTCGGAGAGGCTGTAACCGTCCCCCTAGGTAGTGTTAGGTTGAGCGTCCAACTTGTATCGGCTGAGGATCCCGCAAGAAGACTGACTAGGCTCATAGATTTCCTGGTTGTCGACCAGCAGTCCTCCTACAACAGGTTCCTTGGCTGCCCTTTTATTAATGAATTCAAAGCGGCGTGTTTGACCTACTATTACTGTTTAAAATTTCCAACTCCGAAGGGTTCTGGAACTATAAAAGGTGACCAGAAAAAGGCTCGAGAGTGTTTACTCCAAATCAAAGATAGCCGGGTCAAGAGGTCCGTTACGCAAGTCCACATCCTCGAAGAGGACGTTCAAATCAACCAAGGTGTTGGACCTGTGCCGAACACACAATCGACACCAATGGAGAACGAGGAAGAAACCCGACTGTTGAAACCTGCGCGGGGATCGGTAGCTGCGCAGGGACAGCAACCTACTCCCATGGAGGTAGTCGATGAGGTACCAGATGGAGGACCTGGGGGAGGTCAAGAACCAACGCCCATGGACGTTGACCCAATTCCTCGAGTCACCGTACTACCCCAAGCTGACAGACCACCGGAAGAGTCCACAGCTGATGAGCTCGCCCAAGCTGAAAGCCAACCCGAAGACCTCGAACCGCGCATAGGCCACGAGCCTGCACGGATGTCACATGAGGAGTGGGACGAACTCATCAACGACCCGAGGTGGAAATGTCAGAAGAGAAAAGCAACCCCCGTGGAGGAGTTGACGGCACTCCCGGTGGACCCGGAAAGGGACTTAGAACTTTTCGTCGGTTCTGAGTTACCCGAACCGTACCGGTCGAGGATGGAGCTATTTTTGATGTCCAACCTGGACGTATTTGCCTGGTCCCATGAAGACATGACGGGGATCCCGTTGGAACATGCTTGCCACAGACTTAACGTAGATCCGACGAAAAGACCCGTATGCCAGAAGCGAAGAAAATATGGACCAGACAAGTACGCAGCTCTAGCAGTTGAGGTGGAAAAGTTGTTAGACAACCAGCTCATCAAGGAGGCTTTGTGTCCACAGTGGGTCGCGAACCCCGTCCTGGTGAAGAAACACAACGGGACTTGGCGACTCTGCATTGATTTCACGGACCTGAATAAAGCATGCCCGAAGGACAACTTCCCACTACCTCACATTGACCAGCTGGTGGACAGCATTGCAGGCCATGAAATGATGACATTCATGGACGCTTTTGCAGGCTATCATCAGATAGCTCTGCACCCGGAAGATCAGGAACACACGGCGTTCTACACCAACAAGAACATGTACTGCTGGGAAAGAATGCCATTCGGACTCATCAACGCCGGAGCTACCTACCAAAGATTGGTGAACAAAATGTTTGACCAACACATTGGCGAATCCATGGAGGTGTACGTGGACGACATAGTTGTCAAGAGTTTGAGAAAGGAGGACCACCTGGACCACCTGAAACGAACCTTCGACATACTGCGCCACTACAACATGAAGTTGAACCCCAAAAAGACCAGCTTCGGCGTACACTCGGGGAAGTTCCTAGGGCACCTAGTTAGCCAGCGGGGAATCGAGGTCAACCCGGCGCAAGTCCAATGCATAATTAAAATGGGGAGCCCCGACTCCATCCAAAAAATTCAAAGACTAACTGGATGCATGGCGGCCCTTAACAGATTCATCTCCAGGTCCGGCGATAGAAATCGTCCATTTTTCGAGGCGATTAAAGCAAACACACGGAGGTACAAAGAGGCGGCCAAAGCCAACGAGCTCCACCTCAAAAACCACTTCGTCTGGACAAGTGAATGCCAACGAGCCTTCGAAGACATCAAAACATACCTGGCAGACACACAGATTCTGTCAAAGCCAATACCTGGAGAGAAGCTGTATCTGTACCTAGCCGCGTCGGAGGTGGCCATCAGCTCCGTCCTGGTCCGAGAAGAGGCGAAAACACATCTCCCAGTGTACTATGTGAGCCAAGTCTTACATGAAGCTGAGCGGCGGTACACCCCAACAGAGAAGCTGGCTTATGCACTGGTGATGAGTGTCAGAAAATTGAGGCCTTACTTCTTTGACCATCCGGTGGAGGTGCTGACAACGTTCCCGCTGCGTCAAATACTACAGCGCCCGGACACTGCCGGCCGCCTGCTGAAATGGTCACTGGAGATCAGCCAATACGGTATAACTTACGCACCCCGAACAGCGATCAAGGGACAAGCACTGGCCGACTTCATCGTCGAGCTAACTTTCCCACAAGATCCGACGAGGGGGCGTATAGCTCCGTGGCATCTCTACGTGGACGGATCATCGACTAGCATAGCAGCAGGCGCCGACGTAGTCCTGATCAGCCCCGACAGACAAGTCTTCACCTCCGCAATTCGGTTTGACTTTCGAGCAACCAACAACGAGGCGGAATACGAAGCGTTAATAGCAGGACTTAGGTTATCATTAGCTGTGGGGGCGACCAATCTTCAAGTTTTTGGAGATTCCCAGCTAATAATATCCCAAGTCCGGGGGGAATTTGAAGCAAAAGATCAGCAGATGATGATCTACCAGAAGATAGCCGCGCATCTGATCTCGATGTTTACACAAGTTTACATCGATCAAATACCGCGGATAGAAAACACACAAGCAGATGCTCTAGCCCGGCTAGCTACTAGCAACGGCGAAGCCGAATTCACGGAGGTTGTGATCACCACACTGAAAAACCCCTCGACGTTCGACTACAAAGTAAATCAAACCTCAAGTGGGGGGCAGGAGGATAGTGAAGATAGTGAAGATTGGTGCACCCCAATCCGAAAATATTTAACTGACGGAACAACCCCCGTAGACACCTGGGAAGCTAGCCGGTTAGTAAAGCAAGCTGCCAGGTATACGCTGCTAGATGGCCAACTCTATAAACGTGGATTCTCTCTGCCCCTACTCAAATGCCTAACTAAGAAGCAGGGGTCCGAAGTGTTAGAAGAAATTCACGAAGGGATTTGTGGGAGCCACGCTGGGGGGCAAGCATTGGCATATAAAACGATCAGACAGGGCTACTACTGGCCCACTCTTCGCAAAGATGCCATCAGCTTCGCTCGAAGGTGCCGAAAGTGCCAACTTTTCGCACCTAACATCCACTCCCCAGCCAACCAGCTTAAGTCGGTTTTCAGCCCATGGCCTTTTGCGAAATGGGGTATCGACTTGATCGGCCCATTTCCACCTGGTAGAGGCGGTGTAAAGTTCGCTGTTGTAGCAGTGGACTACTACACTAAGTGGGCTGAGGCCGAAGCTCTCACAACCATAACCCAGGAAAGGATGATCGGCTTCATTTGGAAAAACCTGATCTGCAGGTTTGGACTCCCGCAGTCGGTCATCACTGATAATGGAAGGCAGTTCGACGGACAGAAGTTGAGGGACTTCTGCAGTTCATGGAACATCAAGAAGCATTACTCAACTCCATATCACCCCCAGTCGAACGGCCAAGTCGAGGCGGTAAATAAGATCTTGAAACACATATTAAAGCTCCGCCTCGAGGAAAAGAAAGGAAGCTGGGCAGACGAACTCCCGGAGGTCCTATGGTCTTACAGAACTTCCTATAGGGCCAGTACCGGGGAGACCCCGTTTGCCCTAGCCTTCGGGACTGAAGCCGTGGTCCCGGTAGAGATCCAGAACAAGACTTGGAAGGTGGTGGGGTATGATGAAGAAAAGAATGATGAAGCCTTGGCAATAGAAAAAGATCTGATCGAAGAAACCAGAGCTTCATCAGAAATGAAAAACGCCACCTACAAGCGTAGAGCGGAAAAATATTACAACTCACAGGTCCGAGACCGAAAGTTCAAGGTCGGCGACCTGGTGTTGAAAAAGAAATTGATGGCCCCACCAGGTGTATTCGGTTCAAATTGGGAAGGACCATTCCGAGTCACTACAGCTTGGCCAAACGGTACTTATGATCTAGAAGACGCAGAGGGCAAAGCTTCATCATACACCTGGAGCTCGGCACACCTAAAGAAGTTCTACCAATAGACTAGAATCCTGTAATACCTGTAATAGACTAGTCGAAGGTTTACATCTGGAATATAGATGGCAACCGATGTAAATTACGTTGCAATAAAAAAAATATTCAGAAAAATTCCCAAGTGTTTAGATCTGTGCAGCCCTCCGATCAGGCGAGCTGCACCAGGTCGCCCATTACGCTAGCTCGCCAAGCCCAGCTCGCCCACATGCTCAAAAGTCCGCAATGTGCAAGGACCAAGGTCCCAAACGTTGTAATTAAATAGCTCGAAGGCAAAGGCTAAAGTGCCCAAGGTCGCGAAGGTACCCTTCGTAAAGGGTTGCTAAGCACCTACTGCCATAAGTTAGAAAAATTCGCGAAAAAGACAAAAACGTCTAAGGCAAGGTTCATGAAACCCAATGGCCCAACGTGAATCAATCGAAGTGCAGTTCGCTGCCCTAAGTGGCCTAAGACGAACAATTCGCGGCCCTAAGTGGCATAAGACGAAGAATACACACTCTTAAAACAGAGGTACAATTCGTAGTCGAAAGTGACGTAAAACGAACGATTTGCTTCTCAAAGTAGAATAAGACGAATAATCATGTACCAGAAAAATAAATAAGAACGAGCTATTTAAGAAATTATAACGTAAAGGCACAAAGACGTAAATAATAAGAGTTAGACAAAAAATGTTCGACTTATATTCAAAAGATACTTAAGAAATTTTCAAGTCCAAAATATACTTGAAAAAATCCTAAGTATGAGTAGCAGTGCTGGCCACAAAGGCCGACCAGCTAGCCATCTTTGAACTACAAAAAGCCCCTTCTGGGCGAGCTGCATATGCTGGGCGAGCTAAGTCTACTTCAACAAAAAAGTGAAAACTACAAAAATAGAGCTCCTTCTAGGCGAGCTATGGAGCCTGACGACCTACTACAACTTGGGAAATAAAAAGCTAATCTAAGAATGCGGTAAAAAGCCTATGTATCGGGGGCATCAGCAGTGGCAGGGGCGATCTGGGCACCGGGAAGGGTGAGTTCGGCCTCTGTGGTGATATTACCAGTCAGCCCACTGGCATCGAACTCGCCCAAATCAAGCATGGCATCCCCACATGCCTCCCGAAGTTGCTCCCCAGTGGGCGGAGTCTGCTCCTCTTGGTTGGCGACCTCTGGTTCATCCAGATTCAGTTCCGGCACTGGGATAGTATTAATGATCTTGAACCGAGCCGGAACGAAATCCAATGGAATTCCAAGTGCGGGGAGGTCGCCAATATCCAGCTCGGCGTCATCAGGGAAGGGGACCCTATCCAAGCACTCCTTGAACTCGCCCACTATGGCCTTCACCTCGTCATCATGGTGAGCTCGCGCCCACCAGAGGGCCCTCAGGACCTCGGCATAACACTGCACGAAGCCCCGATCCGAAGCCTCGGCTTTCACAGCTACCAAATCGGCCGAAGTGACAGCACTGCTGCGTAGTTCAGCGACCTCAAGTGCCTTCGCCTCCAATTCGGCCCTTTGCCTCTCGCACTCGGCGTTAGAATTCTTCATCAGGCCCCGCTGCAGTGCGAGGTCTTTCTTCGTGATCTGGTGGCTGTCGACCTCCAAGGCGAGCTGGGCAGCGAACTCTTCTTCCTTCGCTTTCATTCTCGCCTCAGCCTCCTGTTCGAGCCGGGCGAGCCGGCGTTGGGCGGCCTCAAGTTGCTCGAGGGTGCTCTGCTCGACGGCCAACGAGGCCGCTGCCCTCTCTTCGGCGAGCTGCGCCAGTTTCTTCGCCTTGTCGGCTGACTCCGCCAACGCCAGCATTCTTTTGTTCCTATCAGAACGACCCGCCTCCAGCTCGTCAAGCTGCTCGAGAGCCTTCTGGTTGGCAAGCACCACCCTGCTCGCGTAGTTGGTCGAGAGAAGAAGATTCTCTCTCAAATCTTGGCTATTGACACCCGCCACCAGCGGAGTCGTCCAGTGCCTCGGCATCTCGCTCACAGCATTCCGGGCTATGCCCGGAGGGAGATTCCGCATCGATGTGAGAGAACGAGATCGCTCAAAGGCATGCAGGGCCTCGTGGCGGTTAGGGAAGGCAATTGGGGCATAACTGCGAGATCAAAACAGATGGAAAATGTTAGAAAAATAAAACAATGATGAGCAAAAGGGAGTCAATTGGGCGAGCTACTTACTGAGCTCGGTCAGGGTCCCAGCCAAGCAGTGTGTCATCGGTGGTTTGCACGCCGAATGGAGAGGGCGAGGGGGGCGAACTTCGTATGGGCGTGACCGCCAACGGGGCGGTGGATTGAACAGATCCCCCCTGGCCCGACCTCGCCGAGATCCTCTCAGCCCGGTCAGACTCCTCATCGACCAGGCCCGTATACCTAGTCCTCTTACGAGCCTGGATGTTCTCCTCACCAGCTCGGGACCCATCACCCCGTTGGGGTCCTTTCTTTCCTCGACCCCGCTCTGAGGGGGCAACAGCTCGCCCGACACCTCGCCCGACCCTGGCGACCTCCGGAGCCTTGGATTTTTTGGGAGCTTTCTCCTTCTGGGCTCCCGACCCGCCTGCCTCGCCCCTTTTTTAGGCGAGCTCCGCCTTCTTGCTCGCCTCCAGTGCGAGCACGAACGGCGGGGCTAGTCTGTTGGGGCGAGGTGGGCCCATCTCGTATCGCTCCTTCACAGTTTGGTAGGCCTCGGGGACCTCGGCGATCGGGATAGCGACGAAGCTACCACCTACACAAAAAATCACGAGTATCAGCATAATGAGCGAGATACCCCATAGGCGAGCTGCAAAGAGTTGAACCTGGGAGCTTGGGGCCTTGGATGTCAAGGTGGTGCGGCAGTGTGAGGAGCCCAGCGAGCCGCAGGCAATGGTGCGCGCACAGGTGGGCGACCTGTCTATCCTTCTCCCTCCTCAAATAGCAAATGGCGCGCACCACGTCGAACTGCTCTGACACTTTAGGCCTACCCCTGCTGGATTTGTGTCGCTTCGGAACTGCAAAAGGAAAGGAAATTAGAATTAGTATATCTAATTCAACCCACGCACACCGAAATAAGCGACCTACTGCTGGCTTCCCCATATCCCTCGGGAGTGAGGATACGGTCACCCTGCCCATGATACGTGCTGGAGGCTCGCCAGTCACCTCCTATGAAGAAAAATTGTTTCTTCCATTCACGGATTTTATTGGGCAGGTCCCCCAGAAATTTCTCCCCCGGACGTGCCTTCAGATAATAATATCCTGCGCCGTCCTGTGTCCGTTTGGTCACGGCAAAAACCTCACCCAAGTCTGCCGAGGTCGTCGCATTCTCGTAACCCTCCAGCCCAAAAATGGACAGGGCGGCGAGAAGGTTGCTCCACGCGTTCGGTGTAAGTTGGGTGATGGCCAGATTATTGTCTGCTAGATATTGGCCAATAATCGGGTGTAATGGCAACGAAAGCCCGGCCCTCAGAACATCTACATTCAGGGCGGTCATCCCCTCAGGAGGTGCGTCAGCCCGCTCATCCTTCATTGGAGCGTACATAAAGATGTCCAGGGGGATGCGATACTCCCTGCGTATGACTGGCAGGTCGCATTCATCAATTAGGCTCACCACCTCGCCGGCTTTGAACTCAGAGGGGGCAACTTCTTCCAGGTCGGCGAGGTCTGGGCGAGGTACCCTATTCGGGCAAGGGAAGCTCGCCGCATACTCGGCAATGTATTCATTCCAGTCAAACGGGTGAACCACCTGGGTGGGGACCTGGTACTCTACCAACTGGGGTTCCGGGAAACCGATATGGCAGAACCATTCGAGAGTAACTTCTTCCAGGTCGCCACCCTCCTCGCCGACCTCGGCACCACCCTCATCAACTTCCTCGGGCCCTTCATTGCCGCTAGCAACTCGTTCCTCTTGGGCGACCTCGCCACCCTCCTCCCATACCTCGCGGCACACAGAACTGGAGGCTCCTTCCTCCGGGTCGGGACGTAGCTCGCTGGGCAGTTCGCTGCGTGGCTCGCCGGACACCTGGCGAGCTACCGAGGTCGCCTCGGAGCTGGAACCGATTTCCACATACAAAACCCGGGGTGGCTCATCCTCAGTCATTGGCCGTTTGTCAGGATTTCGGCCAGATAGGGTTCTACTTGAAGAGCGTGTCGACATGGTCTCAGAAAGTTCAAAAGTCCCGAAGTCTAAAATCCAATAGTCGAGGGTCAGGGAGATTCAAAGGTTCTCGGCACAATCCACGGTCCGAAATACCATAATGACGAGGAACCAGCAGAAGAATCAAATAAAAGATTGAAGAGAAGGGAAAGAAGATCGAATCCTACCTTGAAGAGCCTTCGAAAATCCGTCGAGCACAAGAAAAATCGGTCGTCGGGAAAGCTCTGGAATTCGAAATGCAAAAAGTGAAGAAATGAATCCACCTCACCCTATTTATAGACGTCGGGGCGAGGTGAAATATTCGCGAAATGCGAGGGCCTGTCTGCAAAAATTCAAAAGATAGCATTATTGTGGGCGGGAACCGAGGCCTCAAAAGGCGTGCATGACCCCTGGATTCCCGCACCACGTCGGCCAGAAGCAACCACCTGGGTTGAGTTTGCTTGTCAACCCAACAATCGTCCATAGGTAGTTCGCTATATTTTAAGTTTTCCAGCTCGCTTGCACATTCGACAAGGTCATAGTGCATGCGAGCTGGGGGGCAAATGTTGATATGGCGAACTAACACTATCGACGTGGGGCAATTACGCAAGGCTTAGCAGGTCGCCAGGACCCACCATGATCCTGGAAGATGCGGAGCTCGCCCACATGGAGGTAACCTACAAGCGGAGCTCGCCCAGAGCTCGCCTTTTATCCCCGGGAAGATCTCGCCGAGCTCCATCATCGCATAACGTCCGTGGGCCGCACAAGGCACCAGAGCTCGCCATGGAGCTCGCCCAAACCGCTTAGGCTCATCTCCAAAGCTCACCGACGAGCTCGCCTATCAGTCGAGTAGAACTCTGATGGTGTGCTCTTTTTCCCTCCGTCCGGTTTATCCACGAGGGTGGTTTACGGTGAGGTTTTTAATGAGGCCCATCTGGTCTAAGGCATAGTAGTAGGATGAGGTATGATAAAGGGAGCAGTGTGAGAGACCAAGACGAGGGTAAGGAACCCTAGTCAACACCGGAAGCCACATAGGCTCGTAAGGTGCCGTCTCACACTCACACACCTATAAATAAGATCTCTCTTGTACTATTCAAAGGATGCTCACAATTCTGAAAATCAATACTACTACTCTTGCAATATTTCTCTCTCTAAACTCTCCACTCTCCCTCCTCATATTTTACATCCAAGAACACAAATTCTTGGATTATTGTTTGATAGGATTAACATGATATAAAGCCACATAAACAAACATCGATTAATAAATTCTATCAACACCCAACACTTCTCAACCCCAGCCGATCCCTCACCTTCACAAATCCCAGTCGGCAATGAACCAGAGGAGATGGCTACCTCTGGAGAGCCTTCAGCTACCCCCAAACCCTCTCACCCTGAACCCATAATTCTCGATAATCCAAATTCCCCCTCAGAAATGGCCAAACAAGCACGCCTATCTCACCATCGTTCAAAGGGGCCTCTTGAACGAGGGATGATTATATCTGCCCTAGCCCACATTTCCCTCTACATTCCTGAACTCAACCCTTATCCAGCCTACCAGGACATCCTTGCTGATGGCCTAGCCTGGGCACAAGCAAGAGAGGGACCAGTCACATTCTTTCTGGCCCTAATTAAGGAGATGGGAGAAGCAGCTTTCACTGAATGGGAGGAAATTTTGATGGAGGCCTTGGAGGTTAAGGCTCCATCCCAGCTGACTTCCCCTGAAGGGCTGAGGAAGGTGGCTAGAGCTCTGTTGCTCAAAGATGGAGTGGCCCTGGACTGCCCTGAGACAGCAGAGACTGAATTTATTCCTCCAGCAGCAAACTTTGAGATCTCCCCTGCTGATCAGGTAACTCCTGCCCTTTTGGATCAATTAAAAGGCTATTTTGATGACCACATCAGGGAGGTCAAAGCTACTCTTCTGGCTGCCAAGTCTGCTGCCCCCTCTATGATTGAAACTCATGTTCATCAAGTCCTGCTGGACCATCGCAACAAGCAGAAGGAAGCTATGGAGGACAACTTGTATGCCACCCGCATTGAATTCTTCAATACTCTCCAGAACTTCAAGGCAACTGCCAGGGCTTTCAATGATGATGCATCTGCTTCTCTTGCTGCTGAGTTTGAGAGATTCAGATTGGTTTCCGAAAGGTTGGAAGGACAAATTGCTAAGTGCAAACATGGTCAGGAGGACCTTAAAGATGTTGTGGCCAACCTTCCTTCTTCTCTACCCTCTGTAGCAGTTATTGATGATATCAAAAAGGGGGAAGAGAAGAACTCAGCTGCTATTGCTGCCTTGCAAGCTGAGATGGCCTCTCTGAGAGCTCTTCTGGTGGATAATCAAGGGGTTCTATCTGCTAGGATAGAAAATGTTGAAGATTACATCAACACCAGGAAGATGGCTGCTCAAAAAACTCAGGAGTTGAGAGATCAGAAAATGGCCGAGGCTTTGCAGAAGCAAGAAGTTGTTGTTGTAGAAAGGGAAAAGAAGAAAAGAATTATGAATGCTGATTTGGACGAAAAGCTGGCTAAGGAGTTGCAGCTAGCTGAGAAAGAAACCCCTGAGGAGAGGAGGAAGAGGCAGGAGAGGGAGATGAATGATGAGCTTGAGAGGAGATATCAGAGGAAGCTGAAGAAGAAGGGGAAAGCAGTAGCTCAAGGCAGCAGGACTAGGAGTGGAAAATTCATCAGAGATCCAAATGAGCCTCTAGTTGATGGACCAATTGATATGTTCTACAATCAATTGTCTGATGAGCTGATGGATCTCTGGAAAACTATAAAAGCCAAAACTATGATCCACTTCTATGTTCTCCGAGGAGAAGATACCAGAAGAGAGAGAGAGAAAAACGCTGAGTTCAGAGATTGGTTGAAGGAGACTTTTCCTAAGTTCTTCAGAGCTATCACAGAAGAGATGCTTAAGGTAGAGGTTCAGCCAGAGTTGCCAGAGATTGAATATCTTCCTACTCCAACTGATGTGAGTGGAAAGATAGATTGGGTGGAAATCAGGAAACATTGGCTGCAGATCACTCAACTCTTTCATCAGCTTTCTAACAACTCTCTGCCAGCTTTGAAGGAAATAGAGAAGAGATTCTTAGACTGGTTGCAAGTTCCGCTCAGCAGCAGAAGACCGCTCCTCATGTAATAGTCCAGCTGAGTCAGCTGAGGATTAGGTATATTTACTTCTGTTTGTTATTTCTCTTTTGATTATTAATAAAGCTTTATGATTCCAGACAACTACTTGTTGTCAGCTGCATTTTGATTCTGTCTAAAAGATCTTAATTAAAGATCTTCTTTTCTGTCCTTTGTTGATCTTGATTTTGATTGAAAATACTTATCTGTTGAGATCAGCTGAGTTGGTTTTGATATCATCAAAAAGGGGGAACTTGTTAGGATATCTATGTTAGATGTTTTGATGATATAAACCAATCAGCTTGTAATAGGACCAGCTGAACATGTTAGTCAGCTGATGAGTAGTTAGGATTAGATAGGTCCAAGTAAGGAGGAATCTACCTTGCTGCCTAGAAGATCCAAAGCTATCATAGAAGAGAAGACCAGCTGAGACCTTGTGGACTTAGCCGTTTTTAGAAGACAGAAGATTTAAGCAGCTGACACTGGAGCATCGAGAGCATATCATCAGAGAAGTTAACATCAGCCGATAGCTGAAGAGCAGATCAGCTGATATCAGAAGATTAACTGATCAGCTGAGAGCACGTCGCAGACAAGACAAGGACCATGGATAAAAGACTTATTCAGACGAAGTCAAGAAGATCAACTGAGGTGCACACCAGCAGAGTTGCACATCAGCTGAGGTCCAAGTATCAGCAGACTGATACACCAGCTGAGGAGACAGATCAGCTGAAGTTTTGTGCTCAGCCCAGATTCTTCGGAATCAATCTTAAGGGTTAACTTGCGACATAAAAGGAAGATTCCCAGAATAGAAGATAAATCAATCAAGGGGACAAACTTGATTGATTGAAGATCGCGAAGACTGACGGGAATCAAGAAGGAAATTCAATCAATCACAATGATTGATTGAATACGAGATTATAGGATCTCAGATTTCTAGTCCATTCCAACGGCTAGTTATTTGATCCTATAAATTAGAGTAATAGTGATAATTTCTGTATTGGATTTACACGCACATTAAGCTAGCCAATACTCTGTCAGTTTTATCACTTACGCTAAAAAAAAAAAACACCATCCATACTTATCCTTTGTAAAAGCTTTGTAGAAGCTGTGAGAAGTCAATTGCAATTATAGCATTGACAAGTTGTAAAGAGAGTAGTACTCTCAAAACTGTGTAAGTAAGTGAGTAAGTGAGTTAGTGGAGAGCCCCTCAAGTCCAAGTTGGATTGAGGAGAGTGGATGTAGGACAGTTGGTCCGAACCACTATAAATCCTCTGTGTCTCTTCGTATTTCTTTCTGTACTTATCTGTGCACATCACCCAAAAACAAATTTTCATTATAAACGTTTCCGCACTATACACAGCGCACTATTTTCAAAATTCAGACTACCTCAAGTAGTCTGCTGATTTTCTGAATAAACCAGTAAAATTGAAAAAGGTTTTTGAATCCTAACAAGTCTATTCAACCCCCCTTCTAGACTTGTTCAAGTGTATTCTTCCCTAAAACCTGCCTTTGGGACCAACAAGTGGTATCAAAGCTGTGTGTCCAAAAGACCACAGCCTGAGAAAGCTTTTGGTGGTCACCTGGACAGATCCCTGAAAATTTTATTTTTTTTGGAAAAATCTGTGTGCTTTTTTATCTAACCACTTGCAGATATGTCTTCCTACAAAAAGAGTGGATCCAAGACAAGGAAGTTGCCTGAATTCTCCATAGAGGATTATGATTACTGGAAATTCAGAATGGAGAATCACCTTGGAGTCATTCATGATCGAATGTTAGATGTTCTGGAGGAAGGGCCAATCAAGTTCTTCTGGGAAGGAATAAGTGATGGCAAGACTCCAGAAGCTGAAATTAGTGAAAGAAGGAAGACAGAGAAGAAGAAGAGTGAACTAAACGATGCTGAAAGAAAACTCTTCAACCTCGATCAAGTGGCCAGAACATAAATCATTGAGACACTCTCCAAAGAATATATAGAGAAAATCAAGACGTGCAGAACCGCTAAGGAGATGTGGGAGAAACTCTCCTTGATGTGTGAAGGGACAAATCAAATTAAAGAGAACAAGCTTCAAGCTGTTCTACATACCTTTGACACATTTAAAATGAAAGCTGATGAAACCATTGATCAGCTAGATATGAGGCTGACAAACATACTGAATAAGGCAAGCTCCTTATGAAAGGATTACTCGGAGAAAGAGATTAATAACAAAATTCTGAGATCTCTTACTCCTAGATGGAGAGTGAAAGTGACAGTAATTAAAGAGACAAAGAGTTTATCTGAGATGAGTCATCATACACTGCTATCTCATCTGAAGGCACATGAGTTCGATATCCAAGAAGAAGATCAAGAAGATGAGACTCCAACTTCATCAGCCACAAAGAATGTTGCATTCTCTGCTGCAACTGATAGTCAAGAGAAATCCTCTGCTCCAGAGGACATGAGCTTAAAGGAGCAACTTGCTTTATTGACCAAGAAGTTTGACAAGATGACAAACAAGTTTCAAAAGTATAGATCTCATTGGAAGAAGAATAAGAGTGATTCTTCCAGAAGATACCAGAAGTCATCTGATGCCAGAAGACCATCAGATGAACAGGAGACCAGATATAAGTCTCCAGAGAGAATGAGGGATCCAAGTCCCAGAAGAGGAGGAGATGGTGTTTGTTTCACTTGCAACAAGCTAGGACATCTCAGTTATGATTGTCCTCAGCTTACCCCAAGGGAAAGAGAAGAGAAGAGGATCAAGAGAGATCGCAGGTTCGCTGATAAGAGAGCTCTGCTGGCAGAGGAGGAGAAGCAGGATATCAGCTCATCCTCGTCCTCATCTGATTTTGAATCAGAGGATGATATCTGCCTTATGGCTAAGGTGGAAGAGGTAAATTCTCCTACCCCCTCTGTTAGCTCATCTTGCTCCTCTACCTATTCTATGGAGTCAGATATACACAAGTTGTTATCTGATCTCCAATCCTCCTTAAAAGTTTGTTCTAAGCTGGAAGAGGAGAACTCAAGTCTGAAAGCTGAAGTTTCAAGCTTGAGACGAGATCTGGAAAGTGCTAGACTACCAGTGATATCCTATGACTCACAAGCTAACAAGTCTGCTGACTTAATAGCAAAATGTGAAGAACAGGAGAAGCTGATAGAAAAGCTACTTTTTGAGAACACTGTCTTGAGTGAAGAACATAATCTGCTGACAGCTAAGTTCGATGAACTCTTCAAGCAGAATGAACTGATAACCAAAAATTCACAGCAGCTTCAGCTGAAAGTGGATCAGCTGACTAAGGCAAAGAATGCCGTGTCTGAAATAGCTGAATCCTCACAAACTGTGAATGATAAAAGGGGTCTTGGTTATCCCAAACCCAAACCACAAAAGAAGAAGAAAGGTGACAGTGGATTAATTAGGGATCCTCGAAAGGGTAAAGGGCCAGCTGAGCCTGCATTTGGATCAGAAGGGCAGAAGAGCAGAGGGACAGAAAAAGTCCCAGCTGGACAGAAGAGCTCCAAAGCTCAGAAGTCTGCTGGTGATCAAAAGGTTTCAACAGAGCAGAAGAGTACTCAAACTCAGAAGCCTGCTGACAACCAACATAAGTCCAAAGCTCAGAAGTCTCGAGATCAGAAGAGGAATCCAAGTCATAGCTCAGCTAAGACAAGAAGACCTCAGCAGAATCAGCAGAGGAATGATAAGCCTGGGTCATCTCAGCAGAGTAAACCCAAGCGAAACAGACCTCAGCCCTGGGTTACTTTTAATGTAACCAAAGTAGGCAAGCCTTCACCGGCTAAAGTTTATGAGTCATTCGGAGGCTCAAGCCGAAATTATCCGTTTGAGCAACCCACCTATAAACCTGCTGTTGTCACTCATCGCCCCAGAAAAGATCCTCTAAGGGAGATGATTTTTGTGGACAAATATGGTAGAAGGTTGAAATCACCTAAACCTCATAAGGATGATCTCTACCTGTGGATCCAGAAAGTCGATACTAACCAATCAGGACCCAAAGATAGGGTACCTAAAACCTGAGTTTTAATTTCAGGTTAACTCTAGCCCTATAGAAAGAGGGGAAGCCAAAGGCCATGTCTGGTACATTGATAGTGGTTGCTCGAAGCACATGACCTTTGAGAAGCATCTTCTCCAGAACTTTGTAACGCTGGATGGGCCTAGAGTTGTGTTCGGTGACAACAATTTTGGAGTCACCAGAGGAGTAGGCACCCTGCTGATCAAAGGAACAAGAGTTGAAGAAGTCTACTATGTAGAAGGGCTCATGCACAATCTTCTGTCTGTATCCCAATTCTGTGACAAGGGATACTCAGTAAGATTTTCTAAGAACTCTTGTCTTGTTATTAATGATTTAAATGAGCAGGTGCTACTAACTGGCCTCATAAGAGGTAATATGTATCTTGCAGATTTTGCAAGCTGTCCAGCTGACTCATGTTTGGTTGCTAAAAGCTCATCAGAGATCAGCTGGCTCTGGCACAAGAGGTTAGGTCATCTGAACTTCAAGACTCTCAACAAGGTTGCAAGGAAGGGTCTAGTCAGAGGTCTACCAAATGAGGTGTTTGCATCTGAGTAAAAGTGTGATGCCTGTCAGAAAGGGAAGCAGACTAAAGCCTCATTTAAAGATGTGCAGAGTACTTCAACAACAAAAGCACTCCAGCTGCTTCATATGGACTTGTTTGGACCTGTCTCACCTCTTAGTTTCAGTGGAAGGAAGTACACATTGGTGATTGTTGATGACTATACAAGATTCACTTGGGTAGTGTTCTTGTTCAAGAAGAATGAGACTAT
>JAPKLY010002295.1:0-26838 GCA_026898435.1 Prunella vulgaris | reverse complement strand
TAGCTCATCTTGCTCCTCTACCTATTCTATGGAGTCAGATATACACAAGTTGTTATCTGATCTCCAATCCTCCTTAAAAGTTTGTTCTAAGCTGGAAGAGGAGAACTCAAGTCTGAAAGCTGAAGTTACAAGCTTGAGACAAGATCTGGAAAGTGCTAAACTACCAGTGATATCCTATGACTCACAAGCTAACAAGTCTGCTGACTTAATAGCAAAATGTGAAGAACAGGAGAAGCTGATAGAAAAGTTACTTTCTGAGAACACTGTCTTGAGTGAAGAACATAATCTGCTGACTGCTAAGTTCGATGAACTCTTCAAGCAGAATGAACTGATAACCAAAAATTCACAGCAGCTTCAGCTGAAAGTGGATCAGCTGACTAAGGCAAAGAATGACGTGTCTGAAATAGCTGAATCCTCACAAACTGTGAATGATAAAAGGGGTCTCGGTTATCCCAAACCCAAACCACAAAAGAAGAAGAAAGGTGACAGTGGATTAATTAGGGATCCTCGAAAGGGTAAAGGGCCAGCTGAGCCTGCATCTGGATCAGAAGGGCAGAAAAGCAGAAGGACAGAAAAGGTCCCAGCTGGATAGAAGAGCTCCAAAGCTCAGAAGTCTGCTGGTGATCAAAAGGTTTCAACAGAGCAGAAGAGTACTCAAACTCAGAAGCCTGCTGACAACCAACATAAGTCCAAAGCTCAGAAGTCTCGAGATCAGAAGAGGAATCCAAGTCATAGCTCAGCTAAGACAAGGAGACCTCAGCAGAATCAGCAGAGGAATGATAAGCCTGGGTCATCTCAGCAGAGTAAACCCAAGCGAAACAGACCTCAGCCCTGGGTTACTTTTAATGTAACCAAAGTAGGCAAGCCTTCACCGGCTAAAGTTTATGAGTCATTCGGAGGCTCAAGCCGAAATTATCCGTTTGAGCAACCCACCTATAAACCTGCTGTTGTCACTCATCGCCCCAGAAAAGATCCTCTAAGGGAGATGATTTTTGTGGACAAATATGGTAGAAGGTTGAAATCACCTAAACCTCATAAGGATGATCTCTACCTATGGATCCAGAGAGTCTATACTAACCAATCAGGACCCAAAGATAGGGTACCTAAAACCTGAGTTTTAATTTCAGGTTAACTCTAGCCTTATAGAAAGAGGGGAAGCCAAAGGCCATGTCTGGTACATTGATAGCGGTTGCTCGAAGCACATGACCTTTGAGAAGCATCTTCTCCAGAACTTTGTAACGCTGGATGGGCCTAGAGTTGTGTTCGGTGACAACAATTTTGGAGTCACCAGAGGAGTAGGCACCCTGCTGATCAAAGGAACAAGAGTTGAAGAAGTCTACTATGTAGAAGGGCTCATGCACAATCTTCTGTCTGTATCCCAATTCTGTGACAAGGGATATTCAGTAAGATTCTCTAAGAACTCTTGTCTAGTTATTAATGTTTTAAATGAGCAGGTGCTACTAACTGGCCTCAGAAGAGGTAATATGTATCTTGCAGATTTTGCAAGCTGTCCAGCTGACTCATGCCTGGTTGCTAAAAGCTCATCAGAGATCAGCTGGCTCTGGCACAAGAGGTTAGGTCATCTGAACTTCAAGACCCTCAACAAGGTTGCAAGGAAGGGTCTAGTCAGAGGTCAACCAAATGAGGTGTTTGCATCTGAGCAGAAGTGTGATGCCTGTCAGAAAGGGAAGCAGACTAAAGCCTCATTCAAAGATGTGCAAAGTACTTCAACAACAAAAGCACTCCAGCTGCTTCATATGGACTTGTTTGGACCTGTCTCACCCCTTAGTTTCAGTGGAAGGAAGTACACACTGGTGATTGTTGATGACTATACAAGATTCACTTGGGTAGTGTTCTTGTTCAAGAAGAATGAGACTATGGTCAAGATGCTGGAGTTGTTCAAGAGGATTCAGAAGGAGCTGGACCTCAGCATAGTCAGAATCAGAAGTGATAAAGGTACTGAGTTTCTTAACTCTGTTGTTTCTGACTATTGCAGGGATAATGGTATTCAGCATGAGACATCAGCTGCCAGAACACCTCAGCAGAATGGGTTAGCTGAGAGGAGAAACAGAACCCTCAAGGAGGCAGCAAGGACTATGTTAGCTGAATATCAGACTCCTCAAAGATTTTGGGCAGAAGCCATCAATACTGCCTGCTTCATCCAAAATAGGTGTCTACCAGTCAAGAGACATGGGAAGACTCCTTATGAAATGTACAAAGGTAAAACTCCTAACCTTTCCTCTGTCCATACTTTTGGGTGTAGGTGTTTCATCCATGACAATGGAAAGACTAAGTTAAAGACTTTTGATGCTAAGGTTGCTGAAGGAATATTCTTAGGATATTCTGGAAGTAGCAAAGCCTATAGAGTCTTTAATAAAGTCTCTCTCTGTGTGGAGGAGACACCCCATGTTGTATTTGATGAATCTTTTCATGAGTACAGCAAGGAGAAGCTAGCAGAAGAGGTGGATCAGCTGAATCTGTCAGATAAGCCAGATCTGATTAAGGTAGTAGTACCTAGGATATAATCAGACTCGGATTCAGATGATGAGCCCAAATCAGCTGATAAGCCCTCATCAGCATCAGGTGATGGCACATTGACTCCTGACACTAACCAAGGGGGAATTTTAGACAAGACCCAAGAGGAGCAGACTATGGCACCTCAAAGGGGCAAGAAGACATTGTCTGATTTCCCAGCTGAACAGATTCTAGGAGATCCAAGTGTAGGTATTCAGACCAGAAGAAAGCTAAACTTGGGTGCTCAATTCAGCTGTTATGTGTCTCTGATAGAACCCAAAAATATCCATGAAGCTCTTGAAGACCCAAACTGGATTGTAGCTATGCAAGAGGAGCTAAATCAGTTTGCAAGACAAGAAGTTTGGACCCTAGTAGAGAGGCCCAAACATCAGAAGGTCATAGGCACTAAGTGGGTATTTAAGAACAAAAGGGATGAAAATGATGTAGTAGTTAGAAATAAGGCAAGGCTAGTAGCACAGGGGTATTCACAGTCAGAGTGGATTGACTATGATGAGACATTTGCTCCTGTGGCAAGACTAGAAGCCATTAGATTGTTTCTGGCCTACGTTGTTTTCAAAGGGTTCAAAGTATATCAGATGGATGTCAAGTCAGCGTTTCTGAATGGAATCCTGGCAGAAGAAGTTTATGTGGAACAGCCACCAGGATTTGAGATTGGGAACAAGGTTTATAGGTTGCAGAAGGCTTTATATGGACTAAAGCAGGCACCTAGAGCTTGGTATGATACTCTATCACAGTTCCTACTGGATAGTGGATTCAGTAAAGGAAAGATAGACAAAACCTTATTCAGAAAGGAAGACGGAGATGATATTCTCTTAGTGCAGATATATGTGGATGATATCATTTTTGGCTCCCCCAACAAACTGATGTGTGATGAGTTCAGCAAGTTGATGACCAGTAAGTTTGAAATGTCCATGATGGGGGAGATAACTTATTTCCTTGGACTGCAGGTAAAGCAAATGTCCAATGGAACGTTCATTAGCCAAGCTAAGTATGCCAAGAATTTGATAGAAAAGTTTGGAATCAGTAGCAGCAGAGAAGCTAAGATTCCAATGATGGCAAATTTTAGCATGGATCCAGATGAGGCTGGTGAGAAAGTAGATCAGACACAATATAGGGGACTTATTGGTTCTCTGCTGTATCTCACTGCCAGCAGACCTGATATCAGCTTTGCAGTTGGGGTGTGTGCAAGGTTTCAGGCAAATCCTAAGAAATCTCATCTGGAAGCAGCAAAGAAGATTGTAAAGAATTTGAAGGGTACTTACAATCTAGGCCTCTGGTACCCAGCTGATGACAACTTTCAACTGAGTGGGTACTCAGACTCTGACTATGGAGGGTGCAAGATTAATAGGAAATCAACCTCTGGCACATGTCAGTTTCTGGGAAGTAAGCTGATATCTTGGTTCTCCAAGAAGCAGACTTCCGTAGCTACTTCTACAACAGAGGCAGAGTACATGGCTGCTGGTAGTTGCTGTTCTCAGCTGCTCTGGATCAGACAACAGTTGAAGGACTACCATGTGATCACAGAAGAGATACCCATCTTCTGTGATAGCACAAGTGCAATAGCCATTACTCAGAATCCTGTTCTCCATACTAGATGCAAGCATGTGGACATAAGACATCATTTTCTTCGGGATCATGCTGAGAAATGAGATATTAGGATGGAGAAAATTCATACGGAGAAGCAGAGAGCAGATGTTCTTACCAAACCCTTAGCAGAGGTAAGATTCAGAGAATTAGTAGCAGAGTTAGGAATGATAGATGGAGGGGCAGTTCTATAGAAAGAAAGATTTTGGGTAAACGGGTAGTCAGCTGGTACCCAGCTGAGGACTACTCTGCTGAAGTAGTCAGCTGATCCTCACATCAGCTGATCTGGTATGTCTACTTATTCTTTCCTTTCTTTTCTCTATCTTGTTATGTCTAACTTGATACAGGAATAAGTTATGAAAGTCAGACAAGGCCACCTTGCTTCAGCTGGTCCATGTCAGCTGACATTAAAGACCCAGATGAGCAGAAAAGATTTTCATAAGGATCTCTCTTATCAGCTGATTTTGCCACGTCAGCATCTCGATAAGTATTTCTATGATCTTTATGTCGATTTTTTTTTAATCTATCAAATCTTTTAAAAAATTAATAAATCCCTAATTTCTAAAAACTATTTTAGAAAATTGGCAATCAAATCTTTGTGTTTACGAAAAATCGGGGATTTATTACCTTTTTCCAAATAAGGTGTCAGTTGTAATTAATTTAACACCGTCTAAATCTTCTCAAAAAGTGTTTTCATCATTACCTTTTTCAAAAAGGGGAATCTTTTGAGGCGGTCAAAACCTTTCGAAATCCTGACACCCACGCATCACCTCCAAAATTCTCAAAGGTCATTTATTCTGGACCTTTGATTTGTGTGATGCAAAATACAAATCTACGATCAAAACTGATCGGTTTTAATTTTGGAAAAACTGCTCATATCTCTCGATACTTATATATACCTCTTTAAACTTCTTTCTGAAATTTTCTGTTCCTAAATCTTTCTGCCCGAAGTTTTCCTGCATACTATTTTCTCTGCACTCAAACCCTGTTTTGAAGGTATGGCATCTAAGACAATGCAAAAGCTCTTCAAAGAAAAGATGTACGCAGAGATGTGTGTCGATTTCGACACGACTAGGGTTCCTGAAATCAGAGAAATCCTAAACCTTCTCCAAAATCAAAATCTCCGAACCTTCATCTCCATGACCCCCCCTGACCATAAAACCCTAAACTTCTATGTCTTTCAATTCCTTCTTAAGGCTCAGTTCAGCACAGACTCCATCGGCTCCTTGGTTGATGAAGTCGCTGTTGTTATCTCCAAGGATGCTGTCGCTGATATCTTTAGCCTATCCTCCTCTGGTGTCCAACCCCACAAATACAAGGAAGCTGACTACCTGGAGACTTTTCAGTTGATGGCCAGGGCGAGTTACAGAGACACCACCACGAACCTGAAGAAATCCATGCTGAGGAGGCAGTTTCGGTTCCTGATGGATGTGGTGACCAAGGTCATCTTGGCAGAACAGGGGAGTTTGGACGCCATTACCAAACTCCGCCTGAGTATGGCCCGCACCATTCTCGATGGGGTGCAAGCGGACTGGGTGAGTCTGCTATGGTTTCGCCTGGAGCAGGAGTCCAATAGGTGCTTGGTGAAGGAGGTGAATGGGGAACAGATTTACAGTTTTAAATCCAAGTGTTCCATGGCCACCAAGATCACTATTCTTCTGAATCATCTGCTGCCCCAGCATGAGTGGGATGAGGAATGGGTTGTTGAGTACAACCACACCAAGTTCTTAAGGGGAAGTAACTTGGACATCATTGGGCCAGCTGACTCAGATTCGGATGCTGATACAGTAGCTGTTGCCCCTGGTCCTTCTGCTGGTCATAGGAAGAAGCAGAAGAGGAAGGCTCCAATGCCTGCTGAAGGTGGTAAAAAGAAGAAATCCAAGAAAGACACCACTCCAATTCAAAGGAAGCTCTCCTTTGATTCTGATTCAGATGAAGAAGAGGATACTGCTCTGCTAAGCAGTCTGAAGAGGGAGAAATCTTCAGCAGAGAAGCCTACTCTGCTGGTTGTTGAGTCTTCTGGAGAAGAAGAGCAGGATGTGGAGGAGTCAGCTGAGAAGGCTACATCAGATGATGCTTCTGCCACTGGCTCTGATGCAGAGGAAGAAGAGTCGAAAGAGAGGGAGTCAGCTGAACCCTCAGTAGCTGAGACAGAGGTTCTTCATTCCTCTGCTGATACACCATCAGCAGACACACCTATTGCTGCCTCACCTATCAGGTCAGCTTCTCCTACACCTTTTTCTGATCCTTCCCAACACTTTTCAACCCCAGCCGATCCCTCACCATCACAAATCCCAGTCGGCAATGAACCAGAGGAGATGGCTACCTCTGGAGAGCCTTCAGCTACCCCCAAACCCTCTCACCCTGAACCTATAATTCTCGATAACCCCAATTCCCCCTCAGAAATGGCCAAGCAAGCACGCCTATCTCACCATCGTTCAAAGGGGCCTCTTGAACGAGGGATGATTATATCTGCCCTAGCCCACATTTCCCTCTACATTCCTGAACTCAACCCCTATCCAGTCTACCAAGACATCCTTGCTGATGGCCTAGCCTGGGCACAAGCAAGAGAGGGGCCAGTCACATTCTTTCTGGCCCTACTTAAGGAGATGGGAGAGGCAGCTTTCACTGAATGGGAGGAAATTTTCATGGAGGCCTTGGAGGTTAAGGCTCCATCCCAGCTGACATCCCCTGAAGGGCTGAGGAAAGTGGCCAGAGCTCTGTTGCTCAAAGATGGTGTGGCCCTGGACTGCCCTGAAACAGCAGAGACTGAGTTTGTTCCTCCAGCAGCACATTTTGAGATCTCCCCTGCTGATCAGGTAACTCCTGCACTCTTGGAACAATTAAAAGGCTATTTTGATGACCACATCAGGGAGGTCAAAGCTACTCTTCTGGCTGCCAAGACTGCTGCCCCCTCTATGATTGAAGCTCATGTTCATCAAGTCCTGCTGGACCATCGCAACAAGCTGAAGGAAGCTATGGAGGACAGCTTGTATGCCACTCGCATTGAATTCTTCAATACTCTCCAGAGCTTCAAGGCAACTGCCAGAGCTTTCAATGATGATGCATCTGCCTCTCTTGCTGCTGAGTCTGAGAGATTCAGATTGGTCTCTGAACGGCTGGAAGGACAAATTGCTGAGTGCAAACATGGTCAGGAGGACCTGAAAGATATTGTGGACAAGCTTCCTACTTCTCTACCCTCTGCTGCAGTAATTGATGATATCAAAAAGGGGGAAGAGAAGAACTCAGCTACTATTGCTGCCTTGCAAGCTGAGATGGCCTCTCTGAGAGCTCTTCTGGTGGATAATCAAGGGGTTCTATCTGCTAGGATAGAAAATGTTGAAGATTACATCAACACCAGGAAGATGGCTGCTCAGAAAACTCAGGAGTTGAGAGATCAGAAAATGGCCGAGGCTTTGCAGAAGCAAGAAGTTGTCGCTGTAGAAAGGGAAAAGAAGAAAAGAATTATGAATGCTGATCTGGATGAAAAGCTGGCTAAGGAGTTACAGCTAGTTGAGAAAGAAACCCCTGAGGAGAGGAGGAAGAGGCAGGAGAGGGAGATAAATGATGAGCTTGAGAGGAGATATCAGAGGAAGCTGAAGAAGAAAGGGAAAGCAGTAGCTCAAGGGAGCAGGACTAGGAGTGGAAAGTTCATCAGAGATCCAAATGAGCCTCTAGTTGATGGACCAATTGATATGTTCTACAATCAATTGTCTGATGAGCTGGTGGATCTCTGGAAAACCATAAAAGCCAAAACTATGATCCACTTCTATGTTCTCCGAGGAGAAGATACCAGAGGAGAGAGAGAGAGAAAAACGCTGAGTTCAGAGATTGGTTGAAGGAAACTTTTCCTAAGTTCTTCAGAGCTATCACAGAAGAGATGCTTAAGGTAGAGGTTCAGCCAGAGTTGCCAGAGATTGAATATCTTCCTACTCCAACTGATGTGAGTGGAAAGATAGATTGGGTGGAAATCAGGAAACATTGGCTGCAGATCACTCAACTCTTTCATCAGCTTTCTGACAACTCTCTGCCAGCTTTGAAGGAAATAGAGAAGAGATTCTTAGACTGGTTGCAAGTTCTGCTCAGCAGCAGAAGACCGCTTCTCATGTAATAGTCCAGCTGAGTCAGCTGAGGATTAGGTATCTTTACTTCTGTCTGTTATTTCTCTCTTGATTATTATTAATAAAGCTTTATGATTCCAGACAACTACTTGTTGTCAGCTGCGTTTTGATTCTGTCTAAAAGATCTTAATTAAAGATCTTCTTTTCTGTCCTATGTGATCTTGATTTTGATTGAAAATGTTTATCTGTTGAGATCAGCTGAGTTGGTTTTGATATCATCAAAAAGGGGGAAATTGTTAGGATATATGTGTTAGATGTTTTGATGATATAAAACAAATCAACTTGTAATAGGACCAGCTGAACATGTTAGTCAGCTGATGAGTAGTTAGGATTAGATAGGTTCGAGTAAGGGGGAACCTACCTTGCTGCCTAGAAGATCCAAAGCTTTCATAGAAGAGAAGACCAGCTGAGACCTTGTGGACTTAGCCGATTTTAGAAGACAGAAGATTTAATCAGCTGACAATGGAGCATCGAAAGCAGATCATCAGAGAAGTTTACATCAGCCGATAAGCTGAAGAGCAGATCAGCTGATATCAGAAGATTAGCTGATCAGCTGAGAGCACGTCGCAGACAAGACAAGGACCATGGATAAAAGACTTATTCAGACGAAGTCAAGAAGACCAGCTGAGGTGCACACCAGCAGACTTGCACATCAGCTGAGGTCCAAGTATCAGCAGACTGATACACTAGCTGAGGAGACAGATCAGCTGAGGTCCTGTGCTCAGCCCAGATTCTTCGGAATCAATTTGAAGGGTTAACTTGCGACATAAAAGGAAGATTCCCAGAATAGAAGATCAATCAATCAAGGGGACAAACTTGATTGATTGAAGATCGCAAAGACTGACGGGAATCAAGAAGGAAATTCAATCAATCACAATGATTGATTGAAAACGAGATTATAGGATCTCAGATTTCTAGTCCATTCCAACGGCTAGTTATTTGATCCTATAAATTAGAGTAATTGTGATAATTTCTGAATTGGATTCACACGCATATTAAGCTAGCCAATACTCTGTCAGTTTTATCACTTACGCTAAAAAACACCATCCATACTTATCTTTTGTAAAAGCTTTGTAGAAGCTGTGAGAAGTCAATTGCAATTATAGCATTGACAAGTTGTAAAGAGAGTAGTACTCTCAAAACTGTGTAAGTAAGTGAGTAAGTGAGTTAGTGGAGAACCCCTCAAGTCCAAGTTGGATTGAGGAGAGTGGATGTAGGACAGTTGGTCCGAACCACTATAAACCCCTGTGTCTCTTCGTATTTCTTTCTGTTCTTATCTGTGCACATCACTTAAAAACAAATTTTCATTAAAACGTTTCCGCACTATACACAGCGCACTATTTTCAAAATTCAGACTACCTCAAGTAGTCTGCTGATTTTCTGAATAAATCAGTAAATTTGAAAAAGGTTTTTTGAATCCTTACAAGTCTATTCAACCCCCCCCCCTTCTAGACTTGTTCAAGTGTATTCTTCCCAAAACCTGCCTTTGGGACCAACAGATTGACCTTCTATTCTGGGAATCTTCTCATTTGTCGCAAGTCAACCCTTGTGCGATTCCGTAGAATCTGGGCATAGCACAAGACTTCAGTTGATCTGCCTGCTCAGCTGATGTATCGGTCTGCTGATACTTGGACCTCAGCTGATGTGCAACTCTGCTTGGTGCACCTTAGCTGGTATCTTGAACTTGGTCTAGAATATGATCCTTGGTCCTTGTCTTGTCTGCGACGTGCTCAGCTGATCTTCTGATATCAGCTGATCTTCTGGTATCAGCTGATCTTCAGATATCACCTGATCTTCTGGCATCAGCTGATCTTCAGACTTCAGATATCAGCTGATCTAACTTCTCTGATGTTCCACTCTTGAAACTCCAGTGTCAGCTGCTAAAGTCTTCTGTCTTCTAGAATCGGTTAAGTCCTCAAGGCCTTGGCTGGTCTTCTTCTCTATGAAAGCTTCGGATCTTCTAGGCAGCAAGGTTGATTCCCCCTTACTAAAACCTATCTAATCCTAACGACTCATCAGCTGACTAACTGGTTCAGCTGGTCCTATTACAAGCTGATTGGTTTATCATATCATCAAAACATCTAACAAGAATATCCTAACAAATATCCCCTTTTTGATGATATCAAAACCAACTCAGCTGATCTTAAAAGATAAACAAATTTAATCAAGATCAAATAGGACAGAGAAGAAGATCTTTAGATAAGATCTCTTAGACAGAAAAAATAAAAGCAACTGACAACAAGAAGTTGTCTGGAATATAAACTTCATTAATCAAAACAGAGAAGTTACAAAATATCAGAAACCTACCCGCAACTGACTCAGCTGGACTATTACACCAAGGGTTTTCTGAGACTGATAGGTACCTGCATCCAGTCCAGGAATCTCTTCTCAATAGCTTTCAGGGTAGGCACTGATGTATCAGGGAAAGTTGAGAGGAAACGAGTCACCATGTCCATCCAGATCCTTCGGACTTCTCCCCAGTTGAGATTTCCATTTTCATCAGTAGGAGTTGGGAAGAGTTCAAGCTCGGAAAGTTCAGGCTGGGCACTGAGCTTGACCATGACTCCTGAACTTGAAGAAGATTGGATAGTTCTCCTTTAACCAATCTCTGAATTCCCTGTTCTTCTCTTCAACAGATCTGGCATCTTCACCTCTGAGCACTTAGAACTGGATGAATGCACGAGCTTTGATGGTTCTCTAGAGTGAGATCATGTCTGGAGTGAAGATCTCAATAGATCCATCAATCAGAGGCTCGTCAGTTCTAGGAACAAACTTACCTTTGAGTCTGCTCTGGGGAACTGCTCTTCCTTCTTTCTTCATCCTCCTCTGATATCGTCTCTCCAGTTGATCGTTCATCTCCCTTTCATGTCTCTTGTTTCTCTCCTCTGGAGTCTCCTTCTCAGACATCTGCAGCTCCCTGGCCAACTTCTCATCAAGCTCAGCGTTCAGGATACACTTTTGCTTTTCCCTTGCTTCCTCTTCTTCTTCTTTCCTCTGCAGTGCTTCTGCCATCTTCTGATCTCTTATCTGTTGAGCCCTCTGTTGAGCCAGATTTCGAGTATTAACATACTCTTCAACGTTCTGGATCCTGGCAGACAAAACTCCATTATTCTCCACTAGCAGAGCCTTCAGGGAGGCCATCTCAGCCTTAAGAGAGGCAGTCTCAGCTTGCAAGGCAAGAATGTCAGCTGAGTTCTTCTCTTCCCCCTTTTTGATATCATCAATGATAGATGAAGATGGAAGTGAAGTGGGAAGCTTCGCTACAACAGCTTTAAGGTCCTCTTGACCATCTTTGCATTAAGCAACTTCTTTCTCCAGATTAGCAGTCAGTAACCTGATCTTATCAGATTCAGCAGAAAAGGAAGCATTCACATCATCAATAAATGCCTTGGCTGTTTGCTCTATCCTCTTCCGTGAGAAAAAAAGCTCCTTCCTTGTAACATACAGGCCGTCTTCAAGAGCATCCCGCAGCTTGTTTCTGTGGTCCAGCAGAACTTGATGGACATGCTGCTCAATAAGAGAGGGAGCAGCAGACTTGGCCGCCAGCAGAGTGGCCTTGACCTCCCTGATATGATCATCAAAATACTCTTTCATTGTATTTAGAATATCAGGAGTCACTTGGTCAACATGAGATATGGAGAAGTCCTCTGCTGGAGGGATGAACTCATAAGCCACCGTTTCTGGGCAATCCATGGCTACTCCATCCTTGAGCAGTAGAGCCCGAGCCACCTTACGAAGACCTTCTGGAGAGGTCAGCTGGGATGGTGCTTTAACCTCCAAAGCATCCATCAAAATCTTTTCCCATTCAGTGAAGGCAGTTTCACCCATCTCCTTTAGATTGATTGAATCTCCTTCTTGATTCCCAGAAATCTTCGCGAACTTTTAATTAATCAAGTTTATCCCCTTAATTGATTGACCTTCTATTCTGGGAATCTTCTCATTTGTCGCAAGTTAACCCTTGTGCGATTCCGTAGAATCTGGGCATAGCACAAGACTTCAGCTGATCTGTCTCCTCAGCTGATGTATCGGTCTGCTGATATTTGGACCTCAGCTGATGTGCAACTCTGCTTGGTGCACCTTAGCTGGTATCTTGAACTTGGTCTAGAATATGATCCTTGGTCCTTGTCTTGTCTGCGATGTGCTCAGCTGATCTTCTGATATCAGCTGATCTTCTGGCATCAGCTGATCTTCAGATATCAGCTGATCTAACTTCTCTGATGTTTCACTCTTGAAACTCCAGTGTCAGCTGCTCAAGTCTTTTGTCTTCTAGAATCAGCTAAGTCCCCAAGGCCTTAGCTGGTCTTCTTCTCTATGAAAGCTTCGGATCTTCTAGGCATCAAGGTTGATTCCCCCTTACTAAAACCTATCTAATCCTAACAACTCATCAGCTGACTAACAGGTTCAGCTGGTCCTATTACAAGCTAATTGGTTTATCATATCATCAAAACATCTAACAAGAATATCCTAACAAGAGTTATACCAAAATGTTGCAACTCATCTACTCAAAAGATATATTTATGTGAAGATCTCTCTCGACTCAATTTATATTATGTAAATACTTAAATATACAACATGTATTAGGCCCTGCCTAGGAGACCATAAGGAATAGGCGAAAATGACAGTCACAGAGGAGGAGTAGGCGGAAATGGCGGCCACAGAGGAGTAGGCGAATGTTTATTAATTTTTTTTAAAATAAAGACAAATTTATAAATTTTTTAGATACACACGAAGAAAAGAAACAAGCTTCTAGCCGAACAATTAAACAATCTTGTGTATGTCAATTTTAATGCAAAATTGATGAACAAGCGCAAAAAGTTAAAAGAGAAAGATGTGAAAGTTTTATTAGAAAAAGATGATGCAAGTTATGCTCAAGAATGGATTGTTGGAGGTGGATTGGTTGATGATGGTGTTGTTGAGGGATACATTGGCTCCATAAATTTGTATATTTATTAATTATTTTAATTATGTATATATCTTCATGATAATAAGTGGGATTAAAACTAAATGGAGGAATTGGAGAAAATGTTGGTCCCTAAAGAAGACTTTGAGTCTTCTTATTTGAAAATCAACTGATTTTACAATCAGCTGAGTGTGCAGTGATTTTGTGTGCGAAAACATTTTTAAGTTAAATCCTTTTAATTAGTGCAGCAAATAGGAGCATTTAAATAAAACAAATGAAAACACAAGATTTATAGTGGTTCGGACCAACTTGTCCTACATCCACTCTCCTCAATCCAACTTGGAGTTGAGGGGCTCTCTTACTCACTTACTTACTCCCTTACAATCTTACAACTTGAGAGATCACACTCTCTTTTACACACAAACTGTTAGTGTAAACAACCTTGCAACTAACTGATCGACTTCTACAAAGTCTTTACAAATGAATAATAATTTGTATGAATGTATTTGTGTACAGAGGAAAATAGTGTAGCATATCTGCTAGTGTAATCGTTCGTAGGATCGGTGTGATTTTCTCTCATGTACTTATATTTATAGGTATAAAAAACTAGCCGTTAGAGTTGACTAGGATTTGAAATCCCTATTAATATGTAATCAATCAATCAAAGTGATTGATTGATTCTTGATCTCCAGGTTAATATCTTTCCATCTTGGCTTGATCTTCAATATGATTTTCTTGATTGCCTGCCTATGATTCTGGAAATCATCTAGCCGTTGAGAAGATCTTGTCCTCTTGACTTGATTGACTTTTTGTAAATAGATCCTCTATGCAACAACTTCAGACGACCTCAGCTGGTGGTGGTGGTCCTCATCTGATATGTTCAGGACTCAGCTGGTATGTTGAGCATAGCTGTCCTGAACATATCTCAGCTGATCCGGATGGTCCTCTGCTGATTTGTCCCCGTCTGATTTCCGCGCCTCAGCTCAGCTGACCTGGCCTCAGCCGATCTGACCTCAGCTGACTTCTAGCACCTCAGCTGACTATCCGCAACTGACCATCCTTGTCTGATCCGATCTGACCCCAGCTGACGTCCCAAGGTCATCTGGTTTTAATGTCATCAAAACATAAGGGATTTCCCAACAGAAAATATTAAATGGGGGGATCCGATCTCGCACCGTCGTTCTGAGTTATTTGCGTATTTATTTTATTGAATCAATCTGATATTTCTAAAAATTAAAATATTGATTTCGTATTCACACTCATAATATACATGTCGAATTAAAGATAAAAAAAAATCTTTAATGAATATATTATAAGTTATAAAATGTAATTAAAATGATAATTGAAGATTTTTATTTTATATTATATAATTTAAAGTATATTGTGTATTATTTTTTAATAATAAAATTTTAATTTTATTTGAAAAGAAACACGTCATCCCATCACGTGGCCCACAATAGGTCTAGTTGGTCCTCCACATTTGAAGGATGGGGCAGGAATGTGTATTTATGTACCATGTTTGATCCATTGGCATCTCAACATTTTAGCAAGAAAAATAATAATTTTCTATTTTTAAACAGACTATTGTATTATAAACTTCTCCACTAATATGCATAGTCTATGTGATGAACTTATAAGAAAAACATAAATTTAGATAATTATATATATATATATATATATATAAGTGTGTGTGTGTAAGTGTGCGTGCATGTGTGTGTTCTTAGACATCTAACGATAATATTGTATAAGTTGACATTTTCTAATAATGTTTGGTAATTTAAAAATATGGCATTATATAAAACTAATCAGAATATAAAAATAAATGTAAGGCTCATTTTTTTAATTAAAAAAATAAGCTTTGTATTTCATAGATGGGATAAGGAATACCCTCGAATATAATTCTCATGAGTACATGAAGAGAAAGATATCACCTAGCTTCCGATCAGCAAAAGAAGGTGGATTCTTGTTCCTCATTGCATAATACAAGCATATCCTTTTTTATATTTATTTATTCAATAACTTGTATGCTTTAAAATAATTTCGGTGGGTATGGTAATTAGAGCCAAGAGGCTGAAAAGCAACAAAAAAAGAAGCACGAGACATTTTTTACAACTATTCGATGTGAAAAATAATATATCTTCTGTATTATTTATAGAGAATGAATGAATCGGTAGCATTAAATTTTAATTGAATTGTAGTATTAAAATGGGAGAATTTAATTTCAGAAATATTTTTCAAATTCAATATTAATGGTATTTTGATAAATAATTGTAATTTAATCCATATTTATTAGATTTCTATCCAATTTTAAATCAAGATTTAATAACATTGATTGCATATTTCAATATCTACATCTATCCTTATGTAAGGCCTCAATTGGTTGGTTAGATAAATTAAGATAAATTAAATTATATTATCTAATTTGATGTTTGGTATAATAGACAAAGACTCAAGATTAATAAAAAGCTCAAGACTAAAATTCACTTATCTTATGAATGACAGATAATATTATCTTAAGCAAGTGATATGATTATAATATATTGGATTTATCTTTACTAAAATATCTTTCTTATATTAGAAAAAAAAAAAAAGAGGAAGAATTTCATATTAGGGTCCAAATTTTAAGGTAAGTCTCAATTTAAGACTTTAATTTTGAAGTGTCTCAAATTAAGATCTAATTTTAATATCTTTGTCTCAATTCAAGGCCCGATCCATTTATCTTTATTTTTTTTAAAGTTTCACTAACATGATAATTTTTTTGTATTTTAATAATTTTTAGGTATAATATAAATAAATAAAATTTTATGCAAGTATTAAACATACTTTAAAATTTATTTTTTCTGTTTGAACGATGAATTGGAAAAAAATAATTACACCAAATATGAATATTAAATAAAAATAAATTTTAAAAAAAATAATTACGTCAAATATGAATATTAAATAAAAATTATAATTTTTTAATTTTATTTTTAAAACATAATTCAAAATAAAATATTATTATGTTTTAAATTTCTTATAAAAATTTAAATTGAAATAAAGATAAATGGATAGAGCCTTGAATTGAGACAAAAATATAAAAATTAGATCTTAAATTGAGAAAAAAATCAAAATGTAGATCTTAATTTGAAACACTTCAAAATTAAAGTCTTAAATTGAGACTTACCTTAAAATTTGGGCCCTAATATGAAATTCTTCCTAGAAAAAAAAAGATTATAATTCACTTCATTTTTGTATATGATATAGAGGGCAAAATTGTAAATTACATATTTTTTATTGTTAATCTTACAATTCAAACATTTAAAATAAAATTATCTTACATTACTAATTAACTTAATCCATCAATCCAAACATACTATTTAACTCACAAATAACAATCTTTATATTATTATCTTGACTAATCTATCTTGAGTTATTTATCTTATCTATTGAACCAAATAAGGCCTAATAATAAAATGTGGGGCCAAATTGGGCCAACAAATTGTTTTTTATTTTTTCATAAAATTTTAAATTTACTAATAAATATGATTTTGTTCAAATGGTAAAATTTAATCTTCTCTCCTGGTTCAAAGTTCAATTCCTTAAAATTTCATTTTGATTTGTTTTTGGGTATTTTTTAAATTATATAGTATTATTTTTATATTCAAATTATTATTTTATATATATGTATATATTTGTTTAATTTTATTACTTAATACTAAAATATTATTCAAAAGTTACACATTATTGATTTTAATATAAAAACAAATTTTGCATTTAATATATATAAACTTACTTTTTAAAACTCGATTAATATGTGAGCAAACATAAATAATTGAATGATTATAATACATATACTTAATATATAAATCAATTGATTAGTCCAATTAATATAACTTAGTTGTATATAATACTGATGTTTAAATCTACATTATTAGTTGAATAATTCTTAAATAAATATATTCTTATTTAAAAAATGTGATAATTTTAAATTTTTAAATTAATAAAAATTAGATAGATTTAATATTTTTAACTTTAATTTTTAATTTTTTTATACATAAATAATCTATATTTTAGTTATAATATATGATAATAGATAAAAGAAAATATTTGTTAAGGTTTCCGTTAAAATTAAAAATTTAGATTTCTTCACACGATGTAACTAGAAGAATGAATTCATATAAAAAAAAAATTTGGAGTATTTTATGTGTAATTGACAATCAAGTTTCTTCAGAAAATATAATTTGAAGAATGAATGCATTAAAAAAAAAATCAACTAAAGATGAATTTTGGTTGTAGATAAAAATTAGTTCCAAGAAAAAAAAGAATGGATAAATGTGTAAGTAAATAAATAAGTTTAGATAAAATTATATATATAGTGCTTATGTTGTTACCTTCCAAACTTGTATTACTTAACATTGTTGATATTTTCTACATTAATATTCTATATGTCTCATTTGAGAAGTAAAAAATATTCACACATTGAAATATAAAACTAAGCTATCACCCCAAAATTATTTCCAGGACTGAACTTAAGAGTGTGGCAAAATAAGGACCACAACTATTTAAACTGGTAGAATGAGGACTGTAATCTTAAAATGTGGCAAATTAAAGATAAATAACTCCGAGGCAATGCGGATTAGTGATTAGGGTCATAATTGCATGTTTTAGCACTCATTTCTATATGCTTTTGGTGATATTATGTTCATATTTGACCCTATTATGCGATACTTTGTGTATTTAACCACTTTTGGCTAGAAAGTTATGATTGTAGGTGAAAACGAGCAAAACGAGAAAGAAACGAGCAAGATCGAGAAAATTCTGAATTTTGGAGTTGAGCGAAATGAAGAAATTAATATTCCATGTCGAAGAGCTTGAAGAGAGGGTCACAACGAAAGAAAAATTGAGTCAATCGGAGTTCTAGAGTTCAAGATATGACGAAAATGAGGAAGTCGCGCATCGACCGACACTAAGTGTCTTGCTCGACAGGACTCCTTCAGCGATCGGCAGCCTTCGCGCGAGAGGATCCCTGGATCGGCAGCTTGCGCGCGACTAAGCGTGCGACCATCGTTGGTCGACAGACGGCCAGTTCTTGTGCGACAAAAGCGCACTCCGCGCGAGCAAGCTGTCGACCATGGTCGACAGCCATCAAGGTCTTGGTCTACAGCAGTGCAAAACATCCAAAATTTCAGGGCTATTTTCGTATTTTCGCGCGTTTTAATGAAGGGCATCTTAGTCAATGATCCAAGGGTACTATATATACTTCCATCTCAGATTTCCAAAGAAACTTTTATCATTTTCTTAGATTCACATACATCATCATATTCTCTCACTAGATTAGGAGAAGTTAGAGGTAGTTTCCAATTGGGTGTTCTTAGATTTCCACTTACTATTTCTACGATTACTTTCGATCTACCGTACGGATCTTCAATCCGTTTTCTCCTGCATTCCTAGCATAGCTAAAGCTACAATTCTACCGTTCGATTTTCAATTTCTATTGTCGGATCATCTTATAGCTTCTAGAGGTAATTTTGTATCTTTTCAATTTCATTGTAATAGGTAAATTCTTGTATACTCTCTTCAATTCCTGCATAATGATGATTGTAGTTACTTCAATTTCTATTTTGTTTACCAAATTAGCCATGAGCTAATTCCTTTGTGTGTTAGTGTATGACTCCTATGAAGTAGTGTGGTGTTCATGTTGATCTTATGAATGCTTGAGATGTTGTATGATCAATTCTCTATTTTGATGGTTTGTATGAATGCTTATTATGCATAATTGATTGTATGGGCCATAAGGGAATTAGTCTCATACGAGAGTTGGGCTATTTTTCCTAAATCTTCTTGTTATTAGGTCTTTACATGCTAAGTGTTTGTTAAAATTCCTAAGATAGTGATAATTACCTTAGTAAATTAGTAAGACAATTAGAGGCTCTAATGTGTTTCTAGGGAGACCTTTGCATGTTAGAGTGTCTAGCCAATTGATTGTACAATACCTCAATGCATGAGTAAGTGATACTTCACCACATGAAACATAGGATAGTACACTAATACACCTCTCACACAACTTGCTCACTTTGCAAATCAAGGTGATAGGTAGTTCACTTGTTTGACACACTTGTAGACATAGTCACCAACTCCCTTTTATTGCTTTGTGAATTTGATTTCGAACAATAATCTTACCTTACAATCCGTCCTTTCCCTGTGTTCGATAAATAATAAACTTGGTTAAACTTGCTATTACAATAACGATCGTGTACACTTGCACGTAGACACCGAATAGGCAAACAATTAGGCGAATTGGCAATTTGGGCTAGATTCAGGCGAGAATTTAGGTCATAATTGGACATTTTGACCTGAATTGGAGCAGAATTAGTCCTCAAGTTGCAATTTTTAATTAAAAGCACTTTGCGGAAATCGATCTAGGCGGCTGCCTATGCGCTAAGCAGCCACTTGCCGACCCAATTTCTGCAAAATCGTTCATTTTAGGCATTTTTTTTGCCTAGGCGGCCCTAAGAGCCTTCTACGTGGTCCTAGGCAACCCTATATTTGTATTTATATCTTCTTTTTAAATTAGAAAAAAAAACTAGGTGACCGCCTAAACGATCAGAAAATGCCCGAATACAGATTTCGACTTCTACTCTTGATTGAAGGTTATGTTCCTTACTTTGTTAGTCCGAAAAGTTACGGTCTTCATTTTGCTACTCCCCTTAACTTATGATCCTAAAAAAGTGTTTTTCTCATAGTTTAAACATAGAAAAAATTTCGAAGTTAAAAATCAATAGTAATCACAATATAAAAGGACAAATGTAAAAAATTATGTATACATATTGTAAGCAAATAAATTTTGCTTACCAAATTAAATAATGACACGTGTATAAATTAAATAAATATCAAACATATATTACTATTTTAATTTTGAGGATTTATTAAATGAATTCTCTAATTAAATAGTAAATTGATATTTATTGTACACAGTACAAGTCATAATTAAATTACGAGTTTTCCGGTACTCGTAAATGACAATAAATGGCTGATTTGCCCTATTTATGAAGACGGCGGAAATCAATCAAGCCAAATTTGGTTGATTATTTAATCTTGCCAATGAAATCAGCATTAGCCAACCAAATTGCGCCACGTGTCAGCGCAGAAGAGGAAAGTCTTCACCTCTCCACCCTATAAATATGGGCCTTTCTTGTTCATTCTGAAGCGGTTCATACCCATTGAAAAAAAATGAAGACGATTGAGCAGCAGCAATATCCTCTCGACGAGCAGACTGCAAGCTAAGAAGATCATCGATCAAGTCCTTCGAAAATTCAAAGAGTTCAAGTCGTTCTTCGTCAAATCCTTCCAGAAACAACTTCGATCCAAGACAAAGGGGTTAAATCCCTCCGATCCGGCATTTTTTTTCTTGAAGATCATTAAGCGTTCTTCGCCATCTTCAACTGTTCTTCGTCAAAGCCTTCTAGAAACATCGTTTGATCCAGAATCAAGGAGCGAATCCCTCTGATCAGACGTTTCTACCTTGAAGATCAACTTGAAGACTCTAAGTGTTCATCACCGCCTTCAAGTGTTCTTCGTCAAGTTCGTCCACAAACACATTTTGATCCAGGAGCAAGGGGCCAAATCCCTCCAATCAAGTGTTTCCAAGTTCAAATCCACCTTGAAGATTCGAAGATCGTTCTTCTCCATATTCAAGACGTTCTTCACCAAAAATCTTCAAATGACCTCGTTCGATCCAACACAAGACAGTTCGTCCTTGGATCAAACGTTCAAGTCAAAGTCAAGCCCAGTCAAGTCAAAGTCGACTTCAAAGCCAAGTCAAAGTCAAGACCAAAAGCTAAGTCAAGGTTGAAGGAGAATCAGAGGACCAAGTCAGAGAGAAGAACCCCAAAATTCAAGAAAATTGTTGTATTTCAATTTCAAGTGTCAATAATATTTATTACACAAGAATTGTTATCACAAATTTGGCACGCCCAGTGGGACCTCACTCTACCTCTCATCTCTCCTCTTCAAGACTTCAAAGTTTCAAGTCTACATCCACAATCTTCAACATGTCTTCAGCACGCAAAATCTTTGTCGGAGTCGCTCCATCCAAGACTATTGAAGCCAACGTGGTCACGCGAAGCATATCAAAGAGGTTGCAGTTTGAAGTAGCCTCTTCACAGACCAACTCTTCAGTTGGGAACCGATCACCCCGTGCTATGAAGGAAGATGAAGTTGATTTAACAAGTTCAACTCCACGCTCCCAGTCAGACTCCTCATCAACTTCAGGAGCAGCTCCAGTGATGATGGCGGACACCTCAACCATTGAAGAGAGACTGTCAAGCCTACTCAGAGCTGTTGAAAGCCTCACCAGCCACATCAAAGAACGAGACTCTACAATTGCTAAGCTGATTAGCAAAGTGGACGGCGTCGAGTCAAGTCACGCTCATGGAAAACAAGTTGAAGAGCATGATGAAGTGGATACTTCAAGTAAATACCAAGCAGCTGAGACCGAACCAACTGCGAGGGAGCTGTTGATATCAGCTGATGGCGGGATACAAGTCGACCAGATCAAAGAACTCATCTTGGAGACTATGAAGGGGAAGTTTGAAGACAACTCTAAGTCAAGCCACAACTATGCCAAGCCTTACACTGAAAGGATGAACAACTTGAGGATGCCAGTCTGCTATCAGCCTCCAAAATTCCAGCAATTCGATGGCAAGGGCAACCCGAAGCAGCATGTCGCTCACTTTGTTGAGACTTGCAATAATGCCGGGACATATGGCAATCACCTGGTGAAGCAGTTCGTTTGCTCCCTCAAGGGCAATGCCTTCGACTGGTACACTGACTTGGAGGCTAACTCCATTGATAGTTGGAACCAGATGGAACGTGAATTCCTCAACCGCTTCTACAGCACAAGGAGGACAGTCAGCATGATCTAACTGACAAACACGCACCAACGAAAGGAAGAGTCTGTCATCAACTACATAGATCGATGGATGAATCTTAGCTTGAACTGCAAGGATAGACTCTCTGAAATGTCTTCGATCGAGATGTGCATCCAAGGCATGCAGTGGAGCCTCCGCTACATTCTTCAAGGAATCCAACCGAAGACCTTTGAAGATTTGGCAACAACAGCTCACGACATGGAGCTAAGCATGGATGCAAGAGGAGTCGAAGGTCCACCACTTCAAAAGTATCGCGACAAGTCTTATGTCAAGCCTTCAACTAAGGAATACATAACAAATCTACCTCACGACAGGGGGCAAAGCGGCTTGACTTTAAAAGAGATGCGGTAAAAGGAATATCCATTCTTAGACTCTGACGTCTCCGGGATATTTGATGACTTGATTGATGCAGAGCTCATCGAGTTGCCTAGGATGAAAAGGCCAGAAGAAACTGGACAAACTGATGACCCAAAGTACTGCAAGTACCATCGGTTGGTAGGCCATCCAATTGAAGATTACTTCATCTTCAAAGAAAAGATCATGCAACTGGCTCAACAAGGAAAGATTGTGCTTGAAGACACCATATGAAAATGCCCAAGTCAATGCTCCTCAACACGAGCCTAAACTGTTTGGAATGCTCCTCGACACGAGCCTAAACTGTTTGGACTACTCCCTGATATGAGTATAAACTGTCTTCAAATCAAATCTCCTTGACACGAGACTAAACTGTTTACAAGTTGAAAACTCCCTGATACGAGTATAAACTGTCTTCAAATCATATCTCCTTGACTCACGAGTTTAAACTGTATGTCACTCCAAGCCCACATGAGTATAAACTGTATATGCACCCCAAATCAAATGGGATTTCTTTTGAACTACGTTATGGCTTGATCCTCTTCATAGGGGTATGTAGGCAACTTAGAAGTCTCTAAGTTTAGTCATGTTTCAATTATCACGTTTAAGTTTATATACTTAATGAGATGTTGAAAACAACAAAAGTGGCATAGAAGCTCAAATGCAAGCAGTTGATGAAGTTTCTTTTATAAAGCAGATTGAGTTGATTACATAAAGTAAAGCACAGGCGCAACATATCAAGCTATACAAAGTAGATCCTACACAAGCTATGCAAAGGGGTCAATGTTCTTCAAACTCCTTCAAAGCAGCTTCTAGCTTCAACTGGGACTTCTTCAAGCTTTCTGTTATGGCACACTTCAGTTGGGATCTTCTTGATGACAAAGATGCTCTTTGCAGCAGTTCAAGTCTTGTCTTGGGCACTCTGAAGAGATCATTGTTGCTGCTCCAGCTTCACAAGACAACATCTTCTTCTTCCTATTAGCTCATTGAGTTGCTCCTCTCGCTGTCGTCAACTGTCTGATGCCTGCCTAGTTGCCAGCCTCTTGCACCCTAAAACAGTGCCCATATCGTTAACACTTGTGTGCTCTTCGCCGCCAATATCTACTCTCGAAGTCAGAAAGTCGCATGCTTGCACGAAGCCATCATGTTGCCTCTCTATTGCAAAGTTGTTGAACCCTCATACTTCAAGCTGTTGAATGCTCATGCCCCTGACGACTAAGCCCCACAAGTGCAAGTTGTTTGCTTCGCTGCTCACATTGATGGATCATGCAAAGTCCGAGCCAAATCCCACCTTGCAGTCTAGAATCTCCAAGAAGTGGCACATTCTGTTTGAGCTACCAAATTTGTATCAAGTCCTTCAAGCTCGCCTTTGCTCAAAGCAGCTGCGGAATGGCTATCACATCATAGTCAAGCTGCTTGCATGCTACTGTCTGGGCCTCGTGCTTCTCTTCTCTACCGTCAGCAATGAAGGTCGAAGTGTGGCACTCTACATCGAAGCTTCAAAGCCACTTCTTTGTTGAGTTGCTCCCCATTGCTCATGAGCCATCCAATGTACCTTTCATAGCCATCACGTGAAGCTTGATGTTGTGATGTCAATTACTCTGATGATGTTTTGATCATTCGAAGGTCACATCCAGGATTGAAGAGGCTCCACGTTGCTAGAATCAAAATCATCATGATTTGCCGCCTTCAAGATCCACACCTTGGATGTTTTGGATGTTAAAACCACTCTTTGATGTGAGATAAGTCCCCTTGTCCACTGTTTGCGCTTGTTGATGAAGATAATCAATAGGCGGTTGAGCTCGCTGTTGAAAATGATCAATGACAATTGAGCTCGATGATGAAAATGATCAAGTGGCGGTTGGTGCTTATTGTTGTGGATAATCAAATGACAATTGAGCTCGATGTTCAAGATAATCAAATGACAATTGAGCTCGATGTTCAAGATGATCAAGTGACGATTGAGCTCCCTCTTAAGGATGATCAAGTGGTAATTGAGCTCGCTGTTGAGGATGATCAGACAACTTGACAACCTTGAAGTATAAAGAGTTGAAGTTAAAGGTTGCAAGACAAAATAGAGAAAATTTGACTCAAAATGAGGGCAAAATTATATTTAAATAATTCAATGGCTGAAAATTAAATTTTCTTTAAAGCCTAAGAATATTTGAATATATTGAGTCAATTTAAATTAAGTTCTGAGAAGCCCAAATTCCATGTCACGGTCCAAATGAAAGAATTCAAAGTCCAAATCCATAAATTAATTAGAGAGTCCAATTCTTATTTTAATTAAATAAGTCTATTCTTATTTTAATTAATTAAGTCTGATTCCAAGTACACAGTACAAGTCATTATTAAATTACGAGTTTTCCGGTACTCATAAATGACAATAAATAGCTGATTTGCCCTATTTATGAAGACAGCGGAAATCAATCAAGCCAAATTTGGTTGATTACTTAATCTTGCCAATGAAATCAGCATTAGCCAACCAGATCGCGCCACGTGTCAGCGCAGAAGAGGAAAGTCTTCACCTCTCCACCCTATAAATAGGGGTCTTTCTTGTTCATTCTGAAGCGGTTCATACCCATTGAAGAAAAACGAAGACGATTGAGCAGCAGCAATATCCTCTCGACGAGCAAACTGCAAGCTAAGAAGATCATCGATCAAGTCCTTCGAAGATTCAAAGAGTTCTTCACCAAATCTGAAGACGTTCTTCGAAGTTCAAGTCATTCTTCGTCAAATCCTTCCAGAAACAACGTTCGATCCAAGACAAAGGGGTCAAATCCCTCCGATCCGGGTTTTTTTTTTTTGAAGATCATCAAGCGTTCTTCGCCATCTTCAACTGTTCTTCGTCAAAGCCTTCCAGAAACATCGTTTGATCCAGAATCAAGGAACGAATCCCTCTGATCAGACGTTTCTACCTTGAAGATCAACTTGAAGACTCTAAGTGTTCATCACCGCCTTCAAGTGTTCTTTGTCAAGTTCGTCCACAAACACATTTTGATCCAGGAGCAAGGGGCCAAATCCCTCCAATCAAGTGTTTCCAAGTTCAAATCCACCTTGAAGATTCGAAGATCGACTTCACCATATTCAAGACGTTATTCACCAAAAATCTTCAAAAGACTTCATTCGATCCAACACAAGACAGTTAGTCCTTGGATCAAGCGTTCAAGTCAAAGTCAAGCCCGGTCAAGTCAAAGTCGACTTCAAAGCCAAGTCAAAGTCAAGACCAAAAGCTAAGTCAAGGTTGAAGGAGAATCAGAGGACCAAGTCAGAGAGAAGAACCCCAAAATTCAAGAAAATTGTTGTATTTCAATTTCAAGTGTTAATAATATTTATTACACAAGAATTATTATCACACATATAATATTTAAAACTCATTTATTATAGGATAACACGATAACTAAAATAAACTAACAATATATTCAATTTATATTCAGGAGCCGTGCAAATGCACGAGTAATATACTAATTCTAAGATTACGAAATAGCTTTCTTTTGGATAATTATAATGCCTATATTTAAACTTATCTAATAACAATATATTGAGTTAAATTGAGAAAAAAAAATTCTTTACTTTTTCAAAAAATATTCAATAAATTGGATTTAACTCAAATAGTAGATTTTTCTCTCTCCTCAATAAAGGTACAAGGTAGACTTTGTCGCACTTTCAATAAATAATACTTCCTCTGTCCCGATATAAGTTGCTCGTTGCTTTTGAGCACACAGATTAAGGTAAAAATGAAAAAATATAAGTGATGTGATGGAAAAAGTAAAAAATATAAATGATATGATGAAAAAAGGTAAAAAAGTAATAAGAATAATGTAAATGGTATTGAAAATAATAATAAAGAAGTGAATAGTAGTTTTCAAAAAAAGTAAAAAAAAAGTAAATGATCAACATATAGTGGGACGGACGAAAATGACAAAATGAACAACTTATAATAGGACGAAGGGAGTAGTTTATATGTTTTTTTTTATAGTTTTTACATTATATTATTATTTTTAGATTTGAAATTGTAATTATTTCTCCATTCAATAAATTTTAATTATTCTATTTTATTTTATATGGATTAGAAAAAATAGGTATATTGTATGTAAAATGAATGCGTAAAATATTGCGTTTTTAGGAAACATGACTAATTTTATTAACAAATTAACATAAAAGATAGGTCTAGTAAAATTTCATCGAGGGGATATTATATATATATATATATATATATATATATATATATATTTTATATTTAATACCAAAGTATTATACAAAAATGACACATTATTGATTTATAATATAAAAATAAAACTGGATTAATACATATACATATATAAAATTGTATATTATATTGACTTTTAAATCTACATTTTTAATTGCTTTGTTTATAATTGATATATTCTTGCAATATCATGTTTGCAAATAAAACAAATTTATAATTTTAGAA